>PVIC010007465.1:0-51004 GCA_004025085.1 Thryonomys swinderianus | reverse complement strand
GGAGGGAGGGAGGGAGGGAGGGAAGGAGGGAGAGGGAGAGAGATCAAGGCTGTAACAATTCATACCTCAGTACACAAACATCACCTGCTGAAAGCAAACATTCATGATTTGAAGATTATTTTCTCACTTGAATTACTCAGGTCACTTCCATCTAGGCACACTGACAATAAAGAAGGGATAAAAGTATCATTCACTTTCCAGTGTCAGAGGATTTGTTTCAGGCTGGGCTTCTGTAGAAGTTAGGTCAATACCTTTCTGGTGTATGCAGTTCTGTGTCCACCAGCCACAGTTGGCCCCTCATTACAGTGGTCAAGTCTCTTCCTTCTCCTTAATTATTATGTAGGACAAGGGGGAAAAGAATATAGGTGCCCCAGGAGTTTAGATGATTCTTATTCTATATGTTTTGCTCTTTAAAAGTCTGCATCACAAACCCATTTTAAAATAATTTGTCATCTCTTTTCCTTATTAACAAAAGAATCAATAAAATTAATGAAACTCTGAAAAGCCTGAAGTCCTTGGAACTTGTGATGAAAAGTACTCACTCTATATACTTTCTTGGATATCTCAGTAGTCTAAACGTAGACTTCCTCTACGTTTTCTGCTATATGACTATCTGTACATGGAAATAAGCAGCTGAGTTATGAATTAGCACCAGAATGACCACATTGCTTGGCCTCAGGCCCCTGATGGACTACACAGCATGGGCATCTGGACATGGGCCAACCAAGGTGGAAAGCAATGCAGAAATGAATTAAAAGATGGGTGAGAGTGGAGAGTGCTGCACAACTATGCATCTTGTTGAACTGGTCTTCACAGAAAGTGGTCTGCATCTGTGCCATTCCACTTTTGACTACGCTCTGCGTTTGAAGCACAGGAGCTGCTTGCTGGGGCAGCAAGGCAATCTGACGACCTTTAGCTTATGCTAGAGATAATGTTCCAAAGATAAAAAGCAGAGAGGAAAAACCTGCTCTGGTGACTGAGGAGAATCAAAAATTCAAGCCCAGCCTGAACTTAGTGACTAAGACATTATTTCAAGATAAAAATAAATAAATAATGCTGAGGGTGTAGCTCAGTGTAAAGGCCTTAAATTCAACCCTCAGTACCAAAAATATATATTCACTGCTATAACTTACATTTCCAACATTCTGAATGAAAAGTTATCAATGAGAAAAGTATTATTTGATAGAAAAAGTAAAACAGTTTTTAGTCTCTGCTCTAGCATTCATTAGGTGCTCTTGACTTCTGAATGTCCAGTGGCACACAGCATCGAACTGCACTAGAAAAGCAGCCCACACAGGTGTTATGACCAGGTTCTCTTTACAGAATGGGAAACAGGTTCAGCGGAGTAAAGGCCAAATCCAGAATTTACTCATTGTTACCCAGAGCTATGTCCTCCTAGAGTCTGTGAAAAGGTTCTCGGGACTCTGTCTAGCCTCCTACTCACACAGCTGTCAGACTGCTTGTGCCTGGGCATCATGGGCCAGTTACCCTCCAAAGGATACTGGGGTGCTTCAGCCCAGAAAAGATGCTGTCCTTCACTGAGGCCACTACTCATTAAGACCCAACAGCCGCTGCCTTTGCTACTACCCCAACAGAAAAGGAGAACGAATGCCTACGGCAGCTGATTCAAGGTCCACCGAGCTCAAGAAACACTTAGTGAATGAATGAATGAGCCAGAGTTGGCAATAGCCTGTAGGGTTGTGATATCCAGAGAGGTTGGGTCCTTCTAAATTTTCTCCAGCTAGGCCAGTATATGATCTGATCGGTCTGAACTTGGCTCTTTGGAAGACACTTGAACTATATCTATCCAAAGATAAAAGGGGGGGACTAAAAAAAAAATCTCAACAGTGGTTTCAGGGTTTTTTTTCTGATATGTTTCTCTTTTTTGAGAAACTATAAATGTAGTAGTCAAGAAAATGTAACATAAACAAAAAATTTCCTTCAACAGGAGAGTTCACATCTAAATAATGAAATTGCACTTCTTTGTCTGAAGCCAACATAGGTTTGTCTCATTAAGAAGATGGATGTTATATATATGCTCTTTGACTTTATTTTGGTGATTTTTTAAAGCTAAGCAAAGCAATGTTTTTATGCTAGCTAAATTTTAGTAAAAATATGCAAATATTTTTCTTCTTCTTCCTTTTTTTTTTTTTTTTTGAAACAGGGTCTCACTTTGTAGTTCAGGCTGCCCCTGAGCTCACTATGTAGCCCAGGCAAGCCTCAAACTCAGCAATCCTCCTGCCTCTGCTTCCTAAGTACTGGGATTACAGGCCTGAGCCACCATGCCCTGCACTGTGGTATGTGGTACTGATTGCTGGTGGGTGTGAATCACCACACCTGGTACTGTTGTATGTGGTTACCGGGGATCAAACCAGGGACCTTGCGCTTGCTAGGCAGGTGCTGGAACCACTGAGCTAAATCTCTGGCCCCACAAATATAATCCTTAATAAATCTGTTTAAATGTAAATTAGGAAAATAAACAGAAACCTTTCTCTATTTCTTTTAAATATGTGAATAGCAAAAAGATGATTGTTTTAGTAAAGCATAAACTATTTCATAGAGCAAAGATATTAAGACCTTGTGTTTATTTCCTTCATTTGCTAAATTTAGTAGTAGCATCTGATTAGATTTTTAACTTATAAACCACTTTACTATCTACTATTCATATTTACACTCTCTAGTTATAGATTATGCTGGCAATAAAGATGTTCACATTCACCTTTGATAAGCTGTGAGAGGACAGAAGAAAACCAGTGGGTTTTCTTTGGCTAGCTAGGAACATCCCTTTATCAGTTGCCTGCACCCTGCTTGTACCCTGCTATGAAAACCTCTTGCCATGTACCACACTGACACTGCCTCGCAGGTGAACCTTGCTGTGCCTAGGAAACAAGGTGTCCACTCAATCCTGCAATAAAATATGCATGGTAAAGTACAGAGAAACAGAGAATGAAAGTCAGTACAGTCTGTAGCATACCCTTAAAGTTTTCTCATTAGTCCAATCCTCAGCTTCTTTGTAAAATGGAGGTGACAATGTACACTCTTTTAACCTTAGGGTGTTAGGGAGATTCAAATAAAGTAATGGACAGGGAAATGCTATGTTAAGTGCTACTTACATAATGGGATTTAAAATCCATATAATGAACATAATCTATTGCATATACTTCTCAAGTGTTTTCATTTAGAGCACAAAACACATGAAAAAGCCTGAAAGTTCTCACACAAATCTACTGTGAGCTAATGGGAATCACACCTACAGCTTGTGTACAAACACATCCACAGCCCACACAGGGCAACCACAGACACAGCTCGGAAGTTCCACCCACTGCACACTCAGGGGCCCAGGGATGCCCTGGTCTACACTCTCTTTGGGCCCAGGGATGCCCTGATACACTCTCTCTGGGTCTACCAGTGGGCTCTGAGGTCTTTCTGCTGTTCCTGGGTAGCTTGACCATGAAACAAGGAGATTAAAAAGACCCCATGCCTCATAAGATCTCACTGCCTTCTGCCTTGCTTCCAAATTCTCTCTTCTCTATCTTCTTTGCCTCACTATTAATATTTTGCTATGAAAGACCCAGCCCCTTTGACCCTGTGGTTTTTCACTCAGGACAGGTGCTTATTAAAACACAATCTTTTGGTATCCTCTGGAACTAGTTTATCCTGAACCTAGAAACAGCTCAGTAAGTGCTTTCTGAGCATGACTTAGGGATAAAATCCTAGAGTGAAATAACAGAGGGGCTCTGAAAAAAGGAGAATCCCTAAAAATAGAAGAAAGTGAGACCCAAAAGCATGTTTCCCCAACTTCACAAGACTGTTTCCACAAGAGCTCTGAGTGGCCTCAGAGCACATATTTTTGTACAACCAGGGAAACACACAGACCTCATGTGTGTGTCCCTGCCATAACCCTTAAGATCTTTCAGCCCTGGCTTTCCTGTATGCACTCTCTTAGGACTGAACCTTCCTGCTTCTCCAAAACAAGGCAAAAAGAGAAAAATATAAGGACCCTAAACTGTGGACCTTGTTTCCAGGTTCTAAGAATTCTTCACTGTGGGGAGTTAACTCCCCATCTCATCTATATCTTGCAAGCTGTCGGAGATTCCACCTTCTAAAACCACCATCATTACACTGATGTCTATGGACAGAGAAGTGGCTTGAACATGGGTCTTTAGGCTATAGGTATAAGAAATAACTATCAGGGCTGGAGATTTAGCTCAGTGGTTCCAGAGCCTGCCTAGCAAGCACAAGGTCCCTGGTATAATCCCCGGTAACCACATACAACAATACGGGGTGTGGTGACTCATGCCCACTGGCAATCAGTACCATATACCACAAATGCCGGGCTTGGTGGCTCAAGCCTGTAATTCCAGCACTCAGGAGGCAGAGGCAGGAGGACTGCTGAGCTGGAGGCTTGCCTGGGCTATATAGTGAGCTCAGGGCCAGCCTCAACTATAAAGTGAGACCCTGTCTCAAAAAAAAAAAAAAAATAGAAATACCTATCAAAGGGGAGAAAGTGCTCTGGGCTCTACCTACTTTCCTTTCTGCTTCTGGGAGTCAGACAGCATGTTTTATATATTATATCAAAAAGAAGCTATTTGTTGTTATAAGTGCAGTCTGCTGCAAGGAGGACCGCTCAGCTCAGTTACCTGGAGAACATCACTGAATACTCAGGATGCCACTGAACTGCCCAGCATGCCAAAACTCACTAGCCAAGTTGTGTCTCTGGCCTGTAGACATGCAATCAATTCCACAGCATACGTCTTTCACCTTTACACTCAAATTCCTGAAATGGTCCCACAGCCTTACATACTGCTCATTGACTGGAACAGTTCTCATTTTCCTGCGACACAACCAGATGTCATACTGTTGACACTCCTTCCCCCTCTGCATAGCAAGCTGACCTTCCTCTAACATCCCAGTGCTGCTTTCATGCTAACAGATAAACGTAGCATGTGTCAATATGCTACTAAATCATAGTAAAATGGCAAAAAAAAACCCTCTACTACAATGACTGATCTAGATTTTCCTCTCACTTTCTTGGCTTCCTCTTCATGGCTTCCTTTTGTGTTGCACACTACTGTAACATTCTAACCACTGGTCCTCAGGCTTCTGTCCTTCTTTCATCAGGATCCATCTATGTGAAAATAATACAAAACTTCTATAACACTCATGTTATTTCCTGTTTCATTTGCCCAGACCCTGTGCCAAGCACCACCATCGTTTAGAAATTCACAATCCTAACTGGAGACTAGTTAGAGAAAATGTGATTTTTTATAAAATGGAGTATTACTCAGACATAATGATAAATTAGAGACATTTGTACTTAAATGGAGGTACCTTGAGGACATTTTCATAAGTGAAATAAATAGGACACATATGTGTACATACCACATCATTTCTCCAGTATGAGAAACTGAAGGTACAAATGAGTTCCACAGTGTATGATAGGTAATGTGAACGAGACAATGTTCAAAGGGAAAAGGGAAAGGAGAAGCAGAGGAAAGCAAAGGTGGGAAAAATAATTCAATGGTAAAACAAAAACATGGAAACAAAGCTTATGTATATAGAGGGTGAGGTTCATAGGGAGGTCAGGGGAAAGGGGAAAATGAGAATCAAGATATATCATGTACAGGTACAAATTTTCAATGTTGAATATGATCATGATGTGTATGTTAAATGTGCCAATAAAATCAATAAAGGAAAAAAATAAAAAATAGAAATATACAGCCGGGTGTGGTGGCTCACGCCTGTAATCCCAGCACTCGGGAGGCAGAGGCAGGAGGATTGCTGAGTTCGAGGCTTGCCTGGGCTACATAGTGAGCTCAGAGCCAGCCTGAACTACAAAGCGAGACCCTGTCTCAAAAAAAAAATAGAAATATACAGTCCTTATAATACTACAATGTTAATTCCATTTTAAACATGGTAAAAACAACTTGTATCCCAAGGTTTTAAATTCAAGGATTTGCCAACTACAAACCGAAAACATTGTTTTAAAACTGTGTCTGAATTGAATATGTACAGACTTTTTTATCGTTATTCTCAAAATAATGCAGGATAATGGTGTTTACGTATAATTTATATTATATTAGGAATTAAAAGTAATCTAGAAATGATTCAAAGTTCCCAAGAGGGCATCTATAGGTTGTACGCAGATACTATCATTTTACACAAGGGATCTGAGTACCCTCAGTTTGTGGTACCCTCAGTGGTTCCTGGAATCAATCTGCCAGGGAGACACAGGGAGGAATGTAGTAAAAGGTGAGGCTAATTACCTAAGAGGACACAGCTTGTAAGCGATGAAGATAATTTCTGTGTGAAGTCCGTTTGAATCTGTAACTCATACAACTTCCTGTTTCAGGGTGCCTTCTAACTACAACTACCCAGATATTTGACAAGAAGATATGACTGCCAGCCTTGACATGGTGAGTTTTACACACATGATCTCCAGGCTCTAGTAGCTCTAAGAAGAACTAAGTGATATCATCACCCTTGTTTTCTAGTGAAAAACCAAATTCAATGAGATTAAATGATTTAGTCAAGGTAATTCAGTCAGGGTGGCATGCTGAAGACTCAAATCAAGGGTTGAATAACCCCATCCTTTTAACTGCTATTAATTGTGTTCACACAATTTGAAAATCTCAGACTTTAAAGTCTCAGCCTGTCTAGTCACACACTGCCTATAATTCCTTAAAACTTCATGTGCACCTGTGGACTACATGAATATCCAAATGTTCCACCAACATCTCAACATCTCATGTCTTTTCTACTCAACCTATGACCTCCTTCTGACTTCCCATATCTTTGTCCTATCCCTCAGAGCCAGTCTTCTTTCCTTAAAGAAGTAACTCTGGATTATGCCCCTTACTTTCCAAGGTTGATGCTGCTTGCATCTCATCCCCCTTTGTAGATTATTACAATGACTTCTCTACTGGTCTCCCTGATTCCATTTTGTCCCAGGCATTGTTAGGGCCACAGAGAAAAGGATACAGAAAGTGAGACATGATAGACCCTAGAAAGTTCATCAAAAGAGTCCATGATGGGCCGAAGATTTAGCTCAGTGGTTCCAGCGCCTGCCTCGCAAGCGCAAGGTCCTGAGTTCAATACCGGTAACCACATACAATGCTGGGTGTGGTGACTCACACCCACCAGCAAGCAATACCACATACCACAGTGCTGGGAGTGGTGGCTCACGCCTGTAATCCCAGCACTCAGGAGGCAGGGACAGGAGGATTGCTGAGTTCGAGGCTTGCCTGGGCTACATACATAGTGAGCTCAGGGCCAGCCTGAACTACAAAGCAAGACCCTGTCTCAAAAAAAAAAAAAAAAAAAAAAAAAAAAAAAAAAAAAAAAAAAAAAAAAAAAAAAAAAAAAAAAAAAAAAAAAAAAAAAAAAAAAAAAAAAAAAAAAAAAAAAAAAAAAAAAAAAAGAGTCCATGAGATTGGACTAGGTTTTCCAACAACAATTTTACCCCAAATGATTTGTTCAGATTAATCATGTTAATTTTGTTTCCCTTATAATTTGATTCAGGAATGGGCAGGTCTCAACCAGTGTGAACCAATGAAAGTGAGGAAAGGTTTGCTTGGGGCTTCTGGAAAGAGACCAGGGTCTATCTCTCTGTCTTTCTCCCACTGTCCTTCCTTTTGTTCATTCTCCCATACTTCCCTTACTGGGCAAAACAATGAAACTGTTGTTCTGTTGCTGGATGCTGTCTTATAACCACTAAGGAAACCTTGGGACAAAATTCTCAGCAGAACAGTGATATAGATAGATCCTGGGTTCCTGATGACTGGTTTTCACTGACCAGTCTTAAAGCTCACATTGTCTCTGAAAGTTTACTTTAAATTGTGAAATAATACATTTTCTTAACATTTAAACCAGTCTCCTTCCAGTTTTCTGGTTTTTTTGCAGCCCAAAGCAACCTCACACAGATGATGGTTAGTACATTTCATTCACTTGTTGGTTACTTGCTGTATTCCAAACACTGAATGAATGACTGGCGATAAAATATCAGGGTCACAGTCTAGCAGGGAGACAAACATACTTAAATCCTGTTAATTTTAATGAAATGTGAAAACTACTGTGAGAGACATGCAAACTACGGGGCTGGTAGCAGAGGAGTTTTTGGTTCAACTGGGAGAGATGAGGATAGGAATAAATGAGTGGCTTCAAGGAAGAGGCAATATCTAAACAACACTTGAGATACAACAGGATTCAGTCAGATTATGTGTTTAGAAAGAGCATCTTGATGGGAGAAAATCACTTGCAAAAGAGCTAAGGGGATAAAAGAACAGAATGAAGGGATTATAAGAGATAGGAGGGGGTGTGGTCATAAAGGGGAAAAAGACGAGAGGCCAGCAATGGGGCCTTTTTCCAGGCGCATCAGGGAACCACTAAAGTGGAGATATGGTTGGTCAGATTTGCTTTAACTCTGAACTCAGTGTTTCCACACATGCGTGCATGCACAGGCACACTTTTCATTGCAGCAGGGAGTCAGGCCAACCCTGATCTCATACAACAAAATCAACTAGCACATTGCAGACCTCTCATCCACTGACAGTCTCTATTCACACTTCCCCCTATTTCTCCCCTCAGTTTCTACTTCTTAATGAACCCTGCGATGTCTGGGGCAAAGAAGATAACATTGATAAAATATGAAAGGCTTGAGCAGTGTGTGATGTATAGCAGATACAGAATGCATGGCTGATCCTACCCCCTCCATGGGTTCAGACAGCACAAACTGGCAGTCACAAAAAGCAGTTGCTTTCTGATTAGAGAAAGCCAGGCTGCAAAACTTCACGGTAAAATCCATCCAGTTCTTGAAAGATGAGCTATAGCA
Organism: Thryonomys swinderianus; assembly: GCA_004025085.1. Lineage (NCBI taxonomy): Eukaryota > Metazoa > Chordata > Mammalia > Rodentia > Thryonomyidae > Thryonomys > Thryonomys swinderianus. The sequence continues at coordinate 42,174 of PVIC010007465.1, read as the reverse complement.
CCACTCTGCCTAAAGAGGCATGTGCTGCTGCTAAGCCTTAAAAGGCCTCCCTCCTCACTCCTGCCTCTCATGCTAAGGAATGTGATGAAAAGTCTCATTAAGTCCATTACTAATGTAAATATTTTCATGCCTTAACTAAGGGGTTTTTGTTTTCTGCATTTTTTCCAGTCTGTTTCCCTGGATGACTGAGTACCCTGTAGCACTGGCAAAATGTGCACGATCCTTCTGTACAAGACATGGTCATCCAAGAGCCAGCAAGTCAAGCAGACAAGAAGCAGGACCAACTGAGCCAGGAATCAACCCAGTGCACCCCAGGGCACTGAATGCCATTGGCCAAATTCCTCCCATTTAAACCACAAACGCTGATAAAATATTTTCAGGAATGGAAAGAGGGAATGTACTTTACTCACTTCCCAAAATGTAGACTCAAAGTGGTCAAGTCTTATTTAACCTAAACTGAAAAAACAGTGCTCAACTTTATCCCAGAGATAAATGTAGGCACGTATTGAGCTCTGGGTCCTGGCAGGTTAATTTGGATTAACTAAAGGTTGTTCCTGGCAGACAGGATATACGTAAACGGGGACGATTATTGTTGCTACAGAAACAAAGTTTCAGGTGGATGGCTTCATCTAATCCTCCTACACATCCTAAAATTGTCCACGCCAGTCACTTGCACATCTGGGAACAAGACTCCAAATGGGTTGATAAAGAAGTCACCCTCTCTTTGAGGACCCCTCTCTGGGGGAAGAAGGGCATGCTATGCTGGAAGGGTCTGTGCTAGATGGGCTTGACTTTGAAGAGCTGAGGAAGAGTCAAGGCCCTGTCCCATCTGTCTCTCCTCTCTTGCAGCACTGGCCCAGTAGTGGCTGGCATGGGTGAGTGGTGGGGTTAGGGGCAGGGGCTAAGAAGCCAGGCAGGGAGCCAGGCTTAGGCACATCCACATGGAGATGCCAGGTCTTGTTTCTGGTTTCCAGATGCCACCTGGCAATGTATGCCATGAGGAACTCAGGAAAGACTTACTGAATGAAGAAGCATTCACTCCTGGGAGCTGTCTGTTCTTTTAAGCCTTACTCATAGCACTAAGGTAGAGTCCTGTGTTTAGGCAGTGCCTGTTGTCCTAAAGTCAGGGCAGAAATGTAACAAAACAAACTTATAACACAGGGTAATTTTTTTAGTAACTTTCACCATCACTTCTCTCACTTTTCTATGCCTTAAAAGAAATAACAATTTGAGGGTTGAGGTTGTAACTCAGTAGTTCCAGAGTCTGACTTCTAAGTACAAGGTTTGATCCCCAGCACCACACACCACAATGCCAGGAGTAGTAACTCATGCCTGTAATCCCAGCAATCAGTACTACACACCACAATGCCAGGTGTGATGGCTCATGCCAGCACTCGGGAGGCAGAAGTTTAGGAGAATTGCTATGAGTTCGAGGCTTGCCTAGGCTACATAGTGAGCTCAGGGCCAGCCTAAACTACAAAGTGAGAACCTGTCTTAAAAAAAAGAAAGAAGAAAGAAAGAAAGAAAGAAAGAAAGAAAGAAAGAAAGAAAGAAAGAAAGAAAGAAAGAAAGAAAGAAAGAAAGAAAGAAAGAAAGAAAGAAAGAAAGAAAGAAAGAAAGAAAGAAAGAAAGAAAGAAAGAAAGAAAGAGAAAGAAAGAAAGAAAGAAAGAAAGAAAGAAAGAAAGAAAGAAAGAAAGAAAGAAGGAAGGAAGGAAGGAAGGAAGGAAGGAAGGAAGGAAAGAAAGAAAGAAAGAAAGAAAGAAAGAAAGAAAGAAAGAAAGAAAGAAAGAAAGAAAGAAAGAAAGAAAATAAATTACAATTTGACTTTCAGTTGGCTCTTCAGTCTTCTTTCAAAATGTTTTGGAGATTAATTCCCTCTCCTGTACTGCCCCATCACCCTAACGCAAAAGCTTTGTTACCTTAGCCTCCCTTCCTGTCTTATATCTAGTTCATCACTTCGTTCTACTTTATTTTCTTTGAAATCTCTCCAAGGTCTGTCCTTCCTGTTTGCACTACCCCCATTACCTCCTCTGTTCACACTTGGATTTATATGAAAGGACCAGCACTGGTTTCTTGCTTTAAAAATAACCTTTGCAAAATGAAACTTGCTAAAATTGTCATTCTGAATGGTGAGGGTATTGCAGAAGCATCCCCAGAACCACTCAGCAGTAGGTGGTGCTCTTGTGCCAGCTCAGTGTGAGCACTCAAAAATTCGGTTCACCAGGCAGCCTAGGCAGGATGCACTGTATCTTGGCCCTATACAATCCCTATATACTTGACTTGGAGATGGGATGTAATAAGCCAACAAGAAGGGGCTGGATAAGAGATGTAGGGAGATGCTCAGAGGTGAGAAAGAGCATCTCCAGTAGGGAGGGCTGCAGAGGGCAGCATTGGAGGTGGACTGTCAGGCAGGGGAGGGTTTCACTGGGCAGGGACAGAGGAACAGCATTCCCAGTGGGATGATGTGATATCAACAAGAATATAAAGAGGTAGAAGAAAGCAGAGCCCAAAGTAGTCTCCAGTGATAGGAACTGAATGCCTAAGTCTGGCCCCACTCCTTCTAGGCTTTTCTGGTTTGTACTTCCTCTTAACACCTCAAGACAAAGCTCCACAAGGAAATCTCCACATGCAGTGTAAGCTCCTGAATAGGAGCGGCCAGTCTATCTGATCTATGTGGTCGAAGCCAAACACCCTTCTGTTCTCTACACAGGAAAGCATGTCTTCTCTTACCACACAGTCAGCAGGATGTTTCCATTCCAGGGGAACAAGGATTAAAGATGAGCAAAGGAGCAACACAGTGGGATTTCTTCGGAAAAATGGAATGGGATTATGGAGTAGGAAGCACCCTTGGATTCCAGACAGAGGGGGATCTCCTCAGGCAATTAATATATGCCTTCCTACAGGTTTTCTGACTCTTTGTACGGTATGACCATGCTATGCTTAGGTGAGACTTGGGAAGACCCATGGGATCAGAACAACTAACACCCTTGACTTGGGATTTTTCCCTGAGGAATGGAGTCTGCCACTGACCTAGGCACCAGAAACATATTAATCCAACACATGCACACCGGGGACACTTGCCATGTTTATATATGAGAAGCAGTCTCTTGCTTTTGTATTTCTTTATATATATAAGACTATTTGAGAGAGAGGCCATCATTTTCTAGGTAGGCTATTCTTGGGGTTTCTGACTAACTGCACAAAGCATCTTCATCTACACAGGCACACAGAAACACACACACACACACACACCCTTTTTCCTCACCTGTGGAAGTGGGACCAAGAGTTACAGATCCTTTATTGAACCAGATTTGAAAATGTAATACCCAAATTTATTCTAGAGCTAAGTTTATACATCCCCTGATGCCTCTCATTTGAAAAGCTGGCCCTAGGAAGGCCACATTAAGGACTCCACATGAGTGAGAAAAGGCTGAAAAAACTCATGGATCTTCATCTGGAGCAGAGAAGATGGGGAAGGACCATTCCCACGTCATTGGAGGGACTGCTCTATGGGGGCTGGAAGAAACTGGTTTTGGCATGCCAGTGGCAGACCTGGCAAACGAGGCAGTGGAAGTTAGAGGAAGGCAGATGCTGGCCCAAGGAGGGCTTTCTAACAATGGGGGCTGTACAATAGTGACATGGCCACCCCCAAAGCCAGGCATTCTCAAGCTCACCATCTGGAAGAATGAGGTCAGTCAGGGAGACTGGAAAGGACTTCCACCCTGGGTAAGGGACTGGTTCTGTCAGAACCTCAAGGATTCTGAGAAGTTCCTGGCAGAGCCTGAACGGTCATCAGAATCATTTTTTTCATGGTCCCATTGTTATGCTATGGACTGCAGATTTTCTGCTGCATTCTGACTCCTGGTTACTAGTAGGGTATGGGCTTCACCCTCTCGTTCCTTCTCACAGAGCCTGAGCTCCAGTCTCACCTAACAGTAGATAAGCCTTCAGCACAGTTTCCACTTTGAAAAGTAGTAGCTCCGCTCACCTCCTCCCAAAAACTGGCTGAATGCATCCCCACTTGTACCTCCTTAGCAGTGGCGAGTACTTTGTGAACTTACCCAAGCAATGATGGCGATTTGCTTGTTGATAACCTCTGTTTCTACATCATAAACCCTGGCCCTAGTCTATCTTCTAACTGCCCATCCCTAGCTCAGGATTTGGCCCTCATACAGTTGGCTAATCTGCAGCAATAGTTCAAAGATCCTGACAGACACAAGCTTTCACCCCCTTTCCTGCCACTAGCAGCAGACACTATGGCTAATACCCATTGACCAGTTCCTTTTCAGGATCCCTTTCTAGGTTCTCCAGCCACATGGTCTCTACTCTGACACCATGCTCTGCTGCCACGTTGCCATTGTCAACTCTGGAATTCTTGTGGATGAGGCTCCTGCCCTACCTCATAGTGCTCATCAGAAAGCATTCCTGTGCATCTGGACCCCTCATATGCGTGAGCCCACTCAAGTCTGTCTCTAAAACTATTGTCTTTTCTTTTGACTGAGCAGAGCTGATATACTTTGTTTTTGCTTGGAGCACCTTGTGCTTGCTTTTCCATACACAGCCAAGTAAACAATGTAGACCTTGACAGCTTACACAGATTCTAACCACTGGAGTGGTTGCTATTTCTAAGCTATCTCTTTCTTGCAAGATATTATGAACTGCATGTCCCTGTACTACCCTACCTTATCCTATCCTATCCATCATTCAAAGCCTGCAGCAAGAGTAGAGGGACATTGTGCCACCACCTATGAGATGATGTGGTACAAAGGAGACACTCAGCATCTGTTTACAAATGAGTTAATCAATGAACACTTCTCAGTTACAGTTCTGTCTCTCTCACACACACATACACTGACTAGTCTGTGTTTTCTGGCTATACAGGGAGGTTCTTCTCACACAGCAGTTCAGGTCTCAGTAACCTCCAGCCTCACAAGAGAACTGGGAGGGAACCAAGCCTCCCAGGCCAGAGCATTTCTGTCTTCCTCCTCTGCTGTTCTCCACACCCACACTCTTCAGGCAGCTGCTCATCTCAGGACACAAGTAGGGTTGAATGCAGGAGAAGGAAGAACAGAAAAGAAGAAAGGGTGCAAGAATGAGCAAAACAGCTCTGGGAGAAAACACACATATACAGCCTGCAGGACACTGTGACCTGGATTATTTTTGGAATCTAATGTTTCTAATGTTCAAGGAGAGGAAATGAGCAAAAGTAAGTAGAGATTCCCAGGACCAGCAGGCTGGAAATAATTCAGGACACTGTGTTCTGTGTCAGGGGGGTGGGGTACAGATATACTTCCTTAGCTGGAGCCCAGTCAACAGGAGCTGGAGGAGTTCAGTGACTGAGGCCTCTGTAAGAGCGGTGAGACCAACACTGGAGCCTTTCTCTAAAACAAGCAGGAAATTACAAACCTCCCCTTCTGACCTCTCTGAAGGTTACAGTGCTCTGTGAAGCCTCCCACCCAACATAAAAGGCTCAGACAACTGAATCACACACGCTCAAGTTGCCCCTCTGGAGGCCTGCCTATCACAGTAGTAATGAGGACACGTGTCAGGTCGCCACACCCTACACTTTCCCTTCAGTTCCTTCAGCCATCTCTAGGTCTCTGGCACATTCTCTTGTTTCTCCTGCATGCCAAGAGGCTTCCCAAAGTGTGTGTGTGTATGAATACTAGTTTCTGGAGTGTCCACGCACTTGTGTGCTGAGAAAGAGGAGGAGGAGCATTAACTTCTGGGCAGGGAGCCTACCTGGTGGTACTGCCTGCCCAACTATCCCTGACAAACCTCTGAACTGCATCAAACCTCAGCTTTCCATCTGCAAAATGATGCTTACAGCTGTAACCAGGTAGCCTACTATACAAGGTGAATGGGAGACCCAAATGATGAACCACTACTGGAAAGGCTTTGAGCGGGCCCATGCTCTGGGTCAAAGTTCTCCATGTAAAAGGAAGGGCTGAACCATAATAATCTAAGGTCATGTGTTGTAAGAACACTTTGAAAACTGACATTCAAAAGTGTACTATGTATTGTAATTACTACAGAGGCACAATTCTTTGACAAATGACTGTGGAGTCATGCTCACTGCGGGTTATAGAGCGTGGAAGGCAGAAGTGAGGGGAAGAGACATTGGCCCAGCAGCCAGTGTGAAAGGAGAGGCAGCGACATTTCTCAATACCTGGGCCGCACTGGTTCTGGTCATTCCATGTGAGGAAAAGATTCTAGGCTCTGCTTTGGACTCTGGGCTTTGTTAAAACTATATATAACTTGGAGAGAGGGCAGGAAACAGCCGTGGATATTATGCCCAGAGACTGGGCATCCTGGGGATGTCCTGAAATGTTAATATTGCTAACAGGACATACGCACTTCAAAAGCACATACCCTTTAGCCCAATAACCACTGAGTACCATGAGTTCCTTTACCCAGTGGTACTGAGACTTATTTTTCTATGGTGATTTACATGAAGCAACATTATTTTTAAAATTTTTGAAATAAATTGAGCAAAATACCAACAATGAAGTACTAGACTGAACCAAATTTTTTAGCAAATGCACTTGATAGATGACTACAGAGTGTTCAACCCCACAAAATTGGAATACACATTCTTCTCTGCTGCACATGGCTCATTCTCCAAAATAGATCACGTATTAGTTCACAGAACATGTTTAAGTAGGTGCAAAAGAACTGAAGTTGTCCTCTGTATATTATCAGACTATGGTGCCTTGAAATTAGAGATCAATAGTAGAAGAAATCTCAAGAACTTCATAAAAATATGGAAATTGAATAATACTCTCCTGAATAACCAATAGGTTATAAATGAAATTAAAGAAGAAATTAGATAATTTGATTAATTGAATAATAATGACAGTACAACATACAGCAATTTATGGGACACAGTGAAAGCAGTGCTATGAGGAATATTCATAGCAATGAATGCCCATGCTAGGAAAACAAAGTGAGCTCAAATAAACAACCTACTGTTGAACCTCAAGTTTCTACATAAAGAAGAGTAAGACAAACCCAAAGCTCATACAAAGGAGGAAATTATATGGATCAGAGGATAAATAAATACAATAGAGACTAAGAAAATGCTACCAAAAAATCACTGAATGGAAGAGTTGGTTCTTTGAAGGAATAAGCAAAATTGATAAACCCTTAGCCAACCTTATCAAAAAAAGGAAGGAAAAGACCCAAATCCAGGCAATTATGAACAAAAAGGGTGAAACCACAACAGCTCCAGAAGAAATCCAGAGGATAGTCGACATTTACTTCAAAAACTTATACTCTAGTAAGATGGAGAACAGAGAGGAAAAGGACAGATTCTTAGAAATATATGCATTCCCAAAGATGAACAAAGAAGATTTAAAATGCTAAACACCCCAATACCAATCAGTGAAGTTGAAAATATAATTAAAAACTTACTAATAAAGAAAAGTCCTGGCTCCAATTCACTACTGAATTGTACAAGAAATTTAAGGAAGAGCTAATGCAACTACTTCTCAAACTCAAATGAAATTGAAAAGGATACAAGACTCTCAAATTCAATCTTCAGAAGCAACTATACCTTCATTCCAAAGGCAGAGAAAGGCCCAACCAAGAAAGACAACTATAAGCCAATCTCCCTAATGAACATAGATGCAAAAATCTTCAACAAGGTGCTGGTGAACAGGAAACAGAGGATCATCAAGAAAATCAGACACCCTGCCCAAGTTGTATTCATCCCAGGGATGCAAGGATGGTGTAACATACATACATACATACATACACACATACATGTATAAATGAATGAATGAATAAATAGATGTAATACGTTACATTAACAGAGTCAGAGACAAAAACCATATGATCATCTCACTAGAGGCAGAAAAGGCATTTGACCAATCGAACACCAATTCATGATTAAAAGCCTAGAGGAAATTGAAATAGATGCTCTTTATCTCAACCTGCTTAAGCTATTTATGAGAATCTAACACCCAGCATGATTCTAAATGGTGAAAAATGGAAACCTTTCACACTAAAATCAGGAACAAGACAAGGATGTCCACTATAACCACTCCTGTTCAATATAGTTCTGGAGACATTAGCCACAGCAGTTAGATAGGAGAAAGAAATAAAGGAATAAAGAATAGGAAAGGAAGAAGTTAAGCTGTCACTATTTGCTGATGACATGATACCCTATATAGAAGATCCCAAAAACTCATCCAAAAGACTAATTGGCTTATCGCCAGATTAGTAGAGTAGCTGGATACAAGGTTACCACTCAAAAATCAATAGATTTCCTATGCATGAATAACAGACTCATGGAGAGAGAAATTCAGGAAATAATTCCTTTCACAATACCATCCAAATATATATATATATAGGAATCAACTTAACAAAGGTGGTAAAAGACCTCTTCTCTGAAAACTACAGCACTCTGGAAAGGAGATCAAAGAGGATATCAGAAAATTGAAAAACATCCTTTGTTCCTGGGTAGGGAGAATATTTTCAAAATGGCCATACTGCCCAAACTGCCATATAGGTTTAATGCAATCTTGATTGAAATCTCAAAAGAATATTTCACAGAACTAGAAAAATAAGCCAAAAGTTCATCTTGAACCAGAAGACACCTAGAATAGAAAAACCAATTCTAGGCGACAAAGACATGGTGGGGATATCATAATCCTGAACTCAAAACTATATTACAAAGGCACTGCAATAAAAGCAGCATGATACTGGCAAAGAAACAGACCCAAAGATTAATGGAACAGACTAAAAGATGTAGAAAACAACTCCAGACATGCTAAGCCACCTCATCTTTGACAAAGGAGCCAAAAACCCTCAATGGAGGAAACATAGCCTCTTTAATAAATGGTGCTAGAAAAGCTGGGTTTCAACCTGCTAAGGATTAAGGCTAGATCCATGTCTTGCACCACACACTAAACTAAAATCAAAGTGGATTAGAGACCTAAATGTTAAAACAAAAACAGTATACCTGCTGCAAAACAAGTTAGAAAGAACTCTTGGAGATACTGGCTTAGAGAAAGATTTTATGAACAAAACCTCTGCAACACAAGAACTAGCAGAAGAAATCAACAAATGCGACCTCATCTTATTAAAAAGCTGTGTTGTAAGAGAAACCACCACTAGAGCAAAAAGACAACCTACAAGTTGGAAAACTTTTTTACCAGCTATTTCTCAGACAAGACTGCTATCTAGAACATAGAAACAAATTAAACAAATCAGCTCTTCCAATTTTAAAGACCCAATCCAAAAATGGGCATGTGAAATGCACAGACATTTTTCAGATAAAAAAGTAAAGGCAGCAAAGAAACATGAAAAAATGTTCGGCATCACTGATCATTCAAGAGATACTGATGAAAAAACAGATTTGTCTCACTTCACAAAGAATGGCTGCTATCTAGAAATCAACCAACTACAAATGCTGGCGGGGATGCTGGGAGAAAGGAACCCTTCTCCACTGTTGGTGGGAATATAGACTGGTGCAACCACTGTAGAGATCAGTGAGGAGATTCCACAAAAAGCTATGATGAGAGGTCCCATTTGACCTTGCTATCCCTGCTAGTTATATACATGAAAGAATTAAAAGAATCATACCACAGAAACATATGTGCACACATGTTTATAGCAGCTCAGTTTGTAATAGCTAGATCTTGGAAACAGCTCAAATGCCTATCACTTGAGACTAGATAAGTGTTTTTTAAAATAAATTGGAATATTACTCAGCAACAAAGAATGATAAATTATAAATATTTATAGTTAAATGGGTACACAGCGAGTCCATAATCTTATGTGAAATAAATAGAACACATGTAAATACTGAATAGTTTCTCTGGTGTGAGAAAGCTTGATTTGGGATCACAATTTATAGAAGTTTCAGTCTATAATCACAAGGCAAAATGATATGGTAGAAGGGTCTAGGTGGAGGACAGCTGCTCACCTCATGGCAACCAGGAAGAAGAGAAAGGTCAAGGAGGAATCCAGAAAGGAGATATACCTTTCCAGGTCACATTGAAGGTGACCAGCTTCTTGCAATCAGGTGCTTCTCCTCACAGCAAGTTAACTACAAGTCCCATAATCTAGTCACCTTCTAAAGACCTGTCTATGCACACATGAGACAGTTGGAGAACATCTAGATATAAACCATAACAAGGAGGAATTAGGAACTGTTTTGGGGACTTTATTAAACCATTTTGATTCTAATAGGTCTCCTCAAAAGTTTATTTTAATAGGTCTCCTCAAAAGTTTATCTCTGATCAACACCTCTACCACCACCAGCTCAGCTACCACTACTGGGACTATGGTCACCCAGTCCATCTGCTTAAAGATGTTTTCAGGAAAAGAAAGTATTGCGTGAGTGACGAGTGCAATATGGAAACAAATCAGTTTGGACTGAGTCAGTCCAAATTCTTTTTTTTTTTTATTCTCTTGGTGTCTCAGTCACTTTTCTTGTCACTGAGACACAGTGCCTACCATCTACTACTTAAAGGAGGAAAGGTTTATTCTGTTTACAGTCCATTGTCAGCTGGCTCCAAGTCAGAATGGTGTGGCAGAGAGACCACAGTATAGGAGAGCTGATCACAGTATAGAATATGGAAAGCAGAAAGAAAGAGAGACCAAGAGAGACAGAGGGGGAGGGAGGGAGGGAGGGAGAGAGGGAGAGGGAGAGGGAGAGGGAGAGGGAAGAGATGAAATGAACAACTGGGAAGGGAAATAATCCTTCCAGACCAGTCCCCCTGCCAGTGATCCATCTCTTTTGACTAGATCTCACCTCCAAACAGCATCAATTAAAAAAGCCCCCATAATCAAATCATCTTCCAAAAGCCTCACTTCTGAGCTCATGAGCCTCTTGGGGGACAGCTAGATATAAATCATACCAGTTGGTAATATAATTGAGAGTCAGAGGTTAAAAATGTGTCTAAAGTCTCACAACTGATAGGTGGCTCTGTAGGACAAATCCTAACCCCACTCTCTCACCATATCTCCATGTCCACACAGACATGGCATCATAGATCTGAGTGGTCTTTGCCATGCAATAATGAATATGCAGGAAGATATTTAAACAGTAAGTTTTCCAAGGGAGACTTTTCCAGAGGTGGTGTGAAAGGGTAGGCACAGGTAATCACCAAGGGTACAACTTCCTCTGAGCAACAAAAACAGCAAAAGTCTCATTTGAGCTAGACACTTCGGCAGTCGAAGAGGTAGATACCAAAACATACTCTTAGGAGCAGTGATAAAGATGTTGTTTTGGGCATTTCCCAAGTTTATATATGAAAAAACACAACATGTTGGGGTAAACCAATTTAAAAACACATTCCAATACTAGAACAATACTAGAAGCCCAAACAGCTTTGTTTGTTGTTTGGGGAGATTTTCCTGTAGGAAATAGGAGGTGCTCATTTTTTTTCCCCAGAGAAAATTTGGGCAAGGTTAAAAATTACATCCCAGGTACACATCAGGCTAGCCTTCTTTATTCAGAAGGGAAGACAAAGGCTTTCCAACCAGTTAGCTCTAGTTATGCCTCTAAGCATAATCTCTTTCTTATGCAGACTGGAAGATGGAAGGCCTTTTTCAGATCAGAAGGTGGAGAGCAAAGTGTCAGTATCTTCTGATGCTTCTTACTGGCATCTCACGTAGACAGGCATCACAGGTGACTATGGTTGTCATCAGACGACAATACTAAGACTTCTGCAGTGTATGGAACATAGACTTGTAGACTTTTTAGCCTTTGGCACACTAGGCTTCAGGAAGGGGAGTGTAGAGAACACCCTCCATTAAGCAAGAACCCACTTTTCCTGTTTTTGAAGGCACATCTATAGTATCTACAGTTAGTCTACTTACTGATCTTAAACACCACCTACAGTCCCCCAGTGGAGAAGAGAACCAACCCTGCTCTTTGTAATGAAGGAGCACAGACACCTTTTTCACTTGGAGCCCGCTGCAGCTGGAGGCAGAGATGGCTGAGAAACAGAGCTGCATAATCTATGCAGGCTAACGAGGAGTGACCCAACTCGTGTTCTGTGAACACAGTGGAGGACAAGCCCATTAGTTATAGACCAGAGGGCACTGGGCTGATGCAACAGTGGTTCATCTTCAATTGTCTTGTGTTACTTGATCATCACTTAATTCCCCAGTTCTCCTATACATTGCTCATTAAGGCTTTCTTGCCCCCCATTAGCTATAGTGATTATTCATACTGGAGAACTCCTGAACACAGGGGCTGCACCTGGGGCAGGACAAGGTGCACAACAGGTACTTAATGAGAGCTTATGCGAAGGGAAGCAAGGCAGCATTTAATGCCATGAATATGCCTATTACTCTGAGTATGGTGATGGTTCCAGGGCACAAGCGCATTTCCAAAGTCATCAGACTATATACTTTAAATATGTACAGAACCTATTATACTTTGGTAAATCTGTTTCAAATAAATATATAAGTCAGCATTTATGTGTCCACTGCCTTTGGTAGATGTTGAGCTGCTCTAAGATGGAAACTTTCACCTGTGTGTCTTTATCTAAATGCCTAGTTTGGACTGGTGGCAGCCACTCAATATTCATTATGAAATGAGCCTGCTTTATGACTTAGGAGTAGAAGACAGCCTCTCCTCCCAAGATGTTTAATTGGGAGAGACCATAACCTCATAGCTCCCTCTCTGCCAGCTCTAAGTCAGAGAATGAAGCCCCGGGGGAATCACAGGGATCCAAGGTAACCAGGGAGAGGTGGCTTCCCTCCCTAAGGCCAACAGGTAAATGGGAAGTACCAACTCATCATGCAAGCCCTGGGGGACAAGCTGTCACCCCCTGAGAGCCAGAAAGGAGACTACACGCATCCCTGTTCCAGAGTACAAAGCTGAGCGGCCGTCAAAAACTTCCCCGATCTGGAGTCAGAGGGCCCGCTGACCAGCCAGCAAGCTTCCCGCCAGAGAGAGGCTAAGAGGCAGCTCACCCAGTAACTATTTCCTCATGCCCTTGTTTAGATGTGGATCTGCACACACAACCCTTTCCCCAAACCATCACCCTCCTGACATCCTTCCAAAAACACCAAATAAGTAAAAGGCTGAGGTACTTTAGTTCCACACACATATTTTAAATGAATCAGGAAGCAACTTAAAAGGACTTTTTTTTTTTCTCTCCAGCCCAACACCCAGCACATTTTCTGTGGCAGCTGGGTCAAGCTGGAGCAGCATTTTCACCATGGACTCAATGCTAAAATATTCCTGAGCTGCCCTCTTCTCATCATCTTTCTCACTGCTTTTGCTTTCTCTCTATCCCTCCTTTTCCCTCCCCCTTCCTCCATCCCCCCTCCTCCTAACACACACATATGCACACAGAGAAACATACACTTACCACAGAATAGGGATTCTAAACTTAAAAGTCCATGAATCAAAATTCAGAATTCCATGAATTAGAATTCAGGAATCATGTACTGAGATGAGAAATGCCCTTATTTTTACTAGCCTGTAGCGAAATACATCATTCCTTTCTATTATGAGCAGAGGCATCATCACATTGAGACAGTTAAGCTGGATGGTAACTCGACTGGCTTAAGAGCAGCCCAGGGGACTAGTAAAGCACGGTTGTGGGAGCGTCCGGAAGGGCCACGGTGCCATGATCTGTGATCTGAATCTGGCCTCTGGCCCCTTCAGTATGGCATCCTTCTCCTGTGCTCTACTCCCCACTGCTGTGTGGTACAGCCAAGCTGCCCGCCCCACCCAGAGTTTGGGGGAGATTTGGTGGCAGACTAATATATTGGTCCTGTCTAACTAGCAGGGTAGTTTTGGGCTCTCCACTTCACCTCTCTGAGTTTCTATTTCCTCAACTGTAAAATAGGAATAATAGACTATGATTCTTGTGAACATGAACTAACAGAATATACAAGGTGTGATAAAAATATGGTATGTTTAAATTCTTAAAAATTTGTTACAATGAAAATTAATTACATTGCCATTAACTCCCCTCAAAATACTCCTCCTTGCTTCAAACACACTTATCATTCTTGTCACTTTCTAAAGCACTTCTGGAAGTCTTTTTCACACGTCTTTAGTTGTGCTGTTGCGGCTGCCTTGATGTCTTGAATTGATTCAAAACATTTTCTTTTCATGCTTACTTTGACTTTGGGAAAGAGTCAGAAGCTGCATGGTACTAGATCTAGTGAATAAACTAGATGAGGACATGCCATAATGTTTTTACAAGCCTGACTTCCCATTAGATGGCACTTAGCAGCAGCATTCACCATATATTTTATCACATCTCATAAAGACACACACAACAAAGGACTTCCAGAACTGCTTTAAAAAGTGGCAAAAATGAAGGGTGAAGAGTGTTCAAAGAGAGGAGGAATCTTTCAAGGTGGATTAATATCAATGTGTGCTTTCATAAATTTTTTATTGATACTTTTATTGGTACATTATATATACATATCACAATTACACTCTACATTGAGAATTTGTACCAGTATATGACACAACTTAATTCTCATTTTCCCCCTCCCCTACCTACCCTACCATCCTCCCATCCCTATATATACAAGCATTCTTTCCTTTTTTTAACATCAATTTTTTCTTTCTTATTACCCCTAAACCCCATTTCCCTTTGAATATTTACTATTTCACAATATCAAGCATGCATTTTAGAACACATTTATAACTTCAGTTTCTCATATCAGAGAAAATTTATATTTACACATCTGTGACCTATTTATTTCACTTATGAGTATGTCCTGAAGGTATATCCATTCGAATATAAATGATTCAATCTCACCATTCTTTATGGCAGAGTAATACTCCATTTTATTTGAAAAAACACATCTTTTTTATCCAGTCTAGAGTTGATGAGCATTTGGGTTGTTTCCAAGATTTAGCTATCACAAACTGGACTGCTATAAACATGGGTGCACATATGTCACTGTGATAGGAATCTTGTAATTCTTTTGTGTGTATCCCCAGCAGGGGAATAGCAGGTTCAAATGAAACCTCTAATCCTAGTTTTCCGAGGTATCTCCATACTGATCTCCATAATGGTTGTACCAGTCTACATTCCCATCAACAGTGGAGAAGGGTTCCTTTTTCTCTACAACCTCACCAGCATTTGTGGTAGCCATTCTTTGTGAAGTAAGATGAAATCTCAGAGTTGTTTTCATCTACATCTCTTGAATGGCCAGTGACGTTGAGCATTTCTTCATATACTTCTTAGATGCTTTTACTTCTTTCTCTGAAAAGTGTTCATTTCAGATACCCAATTTTGAACTGGGTCTTTAAATTTGGGGGGACTGATTTTTTTAAAGCTTTTTATATATTCTAGATAGTAGTCCTTTGTCCGAGGAATTACTGGTAAAGATTTTTTCCTATACTGTTGGCTGCCTTTTTGCTCTGCTGATGGTTTCTTGTGCTGTGCCAAAGCCTTTTAATAGAAAGAGATTCCATTTGCTGATTTCTTCTGGTAGTCTCATGCTGTAGAGGTTTTGTTCATAAAGTCTTTCCCTAAGCTAATGTCTCAAAGAGTTTTACCTAACCTGTTTTCCAGCAGGTTTAGTGTCTCTGTTTTAATATTTAGGTCTCTCATCCACTTTAATTTTAGTTTAGTACACAGTGAAAGAGATGGATCTAGCTTCAGTCTTTGGCAGGTTGAAACCAAGTTTTTCCAGCACCATTTGTTCAAGAGGCTATCTTTCCTCCATTGAGGATGTTTGGCTCCTTTGTCAAAGATGAGGTGGCTTAGTGTATATGGAGTTGTTTCTGAATCTTCTAATTTATTCCATTGATCCTCAGGTCTGTTTCTTTGCTAGCACCATGCTGGTTTTTTTTTTTTTTATCACAATGGCTTTGTAGTAAAGTTTCAAATTGGGGAAAGTGATACTCCCTGCCATGTCCTTGTTTCCTAGAATTGCTTTAGCTATTCTAGGTCTATTGTGGTTCTAGATGAATTTCTGGATGCTTTTCTCTAAATCTGTGAAATATGCTGTTGTGATTTCAATTGGGATTGCATTGAATCTATATAGTAGTTGTGGGAGTAAAGCCATTTTGATGATGTTGGTTCTTCCTATCCAGGAACAAGGGATGTCCTTCCATTTTCTGATATCCTCTTCAATCTCCTTTTTCAGAGTGTTGTAGTTCTTGGAGTATAGGTCCTTTACCTCCTTTGTTAGATTGACTCCTAGATATTTCATTTTTCTGGATGCTATTGTAAAAGGGACTAAGTCCCCAATTTCTTTCTCTATTGATCTATTATTTGTATATAAAAATGTGATTGATTTTTGAGCATTGACCTTGTACCCACCAACACTACTAAATTTGGTGATTAAGTCTAGCAGCAGTTTGGTGGAGTTTTTAGGGTCTTCTAGATACAGCGTCATGTCATCAGCAAATAATGACAGTTTAACTTCTTCTTTTTCTATCTTTATTCCTTTTATTTCATTTGATTATCTAATTGCAATGGCTAATGTTTCTAGCACTATATTGAACAGGAGCTGTGACAGTGGACATCCTTGTTGTTTCTGATCTTAGTATAAAAGATTTCAGTTTTTGACCATTTAGGATGATTCTGGCTATTGGTTTCTCGTAAATAGGTTTTATTAGGTTGAGATACAGTCCATCTATTCCGAGTTTCTGTAGGGTTTTGATTATGAATGAGTGTTGGATTTTGTCAAATGCTTTCTCTTCATCTATTGAGATGACCATATGGTTTTTGTCTTTGAGTCTATTGATACAGTGAATAATGTTTATTGTTTTACATATGTTGAATGATTCTTGCATCCCTGGGATGAATTCAAGTTGGTCAGGGTGTATGATCTTCTTGATAATTCTCTGTATACTGTTTGCCAGTATCTTGTTGAGGATTTTTGCAACAATGTTCATTAGGGATGTTGGCCTGTAATTCTCTTTTTGGGTTAGGTCTTTTTCTCCTTTTGGAATCAAGGAAATGGTTGCTTCAAGAAATGAACTTGGGAGTACTGTTTCCTTTTCAATTCATTAGAGTTTGAGAAGTAGTGGTATTAATTCTTCTTCGAAAATTTTGTAGAATTCAGTAGCAAAGCCATCAGGACCAGGATTTTTCTTTGTTGGTAGATTTTTTTTTTTTTTTTTTTTTTTTGAGACAGGGTCTCACTTTGTAGTTCAGGCTGGCCCTGAGCTCACTATGGTGCCCAGGCAAGCCACCACAAACTCAGCAATCCTCCTGTCTCTGCCTCCTGAGTGCTGGGATTACAGGCGTGAGCCACCACGCCCGGCACTGTGGTATGCGGCATTGATTGTTGGTGGGCCTGAGTCTCCATGCCCAGCATTATATGTGGTTACCGGGGATCAAACTCAGGACCTTGAGCTTGTGAGGCAGGCGCCAGAACCACTGAGCTAACCTTCCGGTCCTGTTGGTAGATTTTTTATTACCTGTTCAATTTCACAAATTGACATTGGGGTATTTAACATTTTTATACCCTCTTCATTCAGCTTTGGATGTTCATGTGTCTAGGAATCTGTCCATTTTTCCTACATTTTCCATCTTGTTAGAATACAAACTTTCAAAGTACGTGTTTATTATCCTCTGGACTTCCACTGGATCAGTGATGATTTCCCCTCCATTCTAATAGCATGGATTTGAGCCTTTTCCTTCCTTTGTTTGATAAGGTTGGCTAGGGGTCTATCAAGTTTGTTAATCTTTTTGAAGAACCAACTCTTGGATTCATTGATTATTTTTTTGTATGGTTCTCTTAGTCTCCATTGAATTAATTTCTGCCCTGATCCTATTATTTCCTCCCTAGTACAAGCTTTGTGTTTGTTTTGCTCTTCTTTTTCTATTAGCTTGAGGTTTAGCATTAGGTTGTTTATTTGAGCTTGCTCTATTTTCCTGGTGTAGGCATTTATTGCTATGAATTTCCCTCATAGAATTGCTTTCATTGTATCCCATAAATTCCTGTAAGTTGTACTGGGATTATCATTTAATTGTAAAAACTGTCCAATTTCTTTCCTGATTTCTTTTGTGACCCATTGGTTGGTCAGCAGAGTATTATTCAATTTCCATGTGTTTGTGATTGGGATTTCTTTTCCTATTCAGCTCCAATTTCAAGGCATTATGGTCTGACAGTATAAAGGGGATAACTTCAACTCCTTTGCACTTACTTACACATGATCTATGAACTAGTATGTGGTCTGTTTTTGGAGAATGACCCATAGGCAGCTGAGGAGAATGTGTATTCTGATTTTGTCAGATGAAATACTCTGTAGGCATCTATTAAGTCCATTTGTTCAAAGGTTTGGTTCAGTTCAAATATTTCATTATTTTTTGTCCAGTTGATCTGTCTAGTTGTGACAGTGGGGTATTGAAGTCCCCAACTACTACTGTACTAGTGTTTATCAGGGTTTTCATATTTGTTAATATTTGTTTTATATAGTTGGGTGTGTTGGAATTTGGTGCATAAATATTTATGCATGTCATCTCTTTCTCTTGGATTGTTCCCTGTACAAGGATGTAATGTCCTCCTTTGTCTCTCTTAATCAATTTTGGTTTGAAATCTATTTTGTCTGCAAATAGGATAACCACTCCTGGTTTTTTGCACTTTCCTGTCACTTGGAGAATTGTATTCCTTCCTTTTACTTTTAGTCGGAGGCTTTCTTTCTGAATTAGGTGCGTTTCTTGTATGCAGCATATTGTAGGATCTTGTTTCCTGATCCATTCTGCCAGTCTGTGTCTTTTAATTGGCCCATTGAGGCCATTAACATTAATGGTTATGACTGATATGGCCTGATTTATACCTGTCATGGTATTATCCTATTCTTGGCTCTTTTATTCTTTGCTTTTCCCCTTTCCACTCAATTTTGTGTTTTGCTTACTAAATCCACTCGGCTAGGTCTCATGAGTTTGTGACCTTCATTATTTTTCTCCAAGATATTCTTTAGAATGTTTTGGAGTACAGGTTTTATAAACACCTGAAGTTCTTCAGGTGTTCTTTGTCATAAAAGTATCTTATTTCTCCATTGATTTTGAAAGACAGTTTTGCAGGATACATCAATCCAGGTTGGAAGTTGCTTTCCTGCAATGCTTGAAACACTTCCCTCCAGGCTCTCCTTTCACTGAACGTTTGCACTGAAAAGTCTGCTGTGATCCTGATGGGCTTCCCTTTGTATGTGTTTTTTTTTTCCTTTTCCCTAGCTGCTTTCAGTATTTCGTTCTTTTGTTGGATATCTCGAACCTTGATAATTATATGCTTGGGTGTAGATTTTTTAATATCATGGGCTGCTGGAATCCTATATGTCTCATTTATCTGTATGTCCAATTCTTTTCCTTTTCCTGTGAAGTTCTCTGCCATTATATCTGTAAACAGTTTTTTGATGTCCTTTGCACTGTCTCCTGCTTCTTCACTGACTCTGTTCAGTCTTATGTTATTCTTCTTGGAGTCATCTAGGAGCTGTTGGATTGATTTTTCATGGTCCCTTGCTATTTTCTGTAAGTTATTCCTTTCCTGTTCATTGGCTGTGAACCTGTCTTCTAGGTCTGAAATTCGGTTTTCAGCTCCATTCATCCTACTTCGCAAACTTTCATTCTCATTTTTGATCACCTGGACCTCTGCTTGAAGCTCTTTACAATGTTTCATTGTTTTTGTTATCTGAGCTTCTATGATGTTCCCAATCCCTTCTTTAATGAAGTCCTTCACTGTGGATAGCATCTCTGTTTTCATCTCAGAGATCAGTTTTGATTTCCATTTTAGTAGATCTGCTTTTGTTACCAGTTCAGAGAGTCCTGGAGATTGAGCTTCATTTTGCTCCATTTCCTTTTTCCCTCAGTTCCCCTGTGGTGGTGATCTTTGTGCCTGGGTTCTTGAATTTTTTCTCATATCAGTTGTGCTGGTGAACACTGTAAATCACTGCACAACCTAAGTAGTGCTTACCCAAACTCTGCAAACAGGAGCGGAGCTCCCATGAGGCTTCTGGCCTGAGTCCAATGCAGGGTAGGCTAGACTCACCTGGGGTAGATGGACGTCCCATGGGGTGGCTGGCCTGAGTCCCATGGCAGGCAGGCTGTTTGCAGGCAGTGGAAGTCACTGCACAGCCTCTGCTGTGCTTACCCAGACTCACACAGGGGGAGTGGAACTCCCAGGGGGTGAATAGCCTGGGTCCAGGGGTGGGCCGGCTGCTTGAAGTTTGCAGGACACACTGCTTGGGCTCTGTGGCACTTACCCAGACCCACCCAGGGTGGATGGAGGTCCCTGGGTCCACTGGCCTGGGTCTGGTGGCAGGCAGACTGCTTGCAGGTGGCGGAAGTCACTGCGCAGGCTCCACTGTGCTTACCCTGGCTCAATAAATTTTTAAAATTTAAATGTCCAGGACTGGGAGATTTAGCTCAGTAGTTCTGGTGCCTGCCTCATAAGCACAAGGTCCTGGGTTCGATCCCGGTAACCACATACAATGCTGGGCATGGTAACTCACGCCCACCAGCAATCAATACCACATACCATAGTTCCAGGCATGGTGGCTCATGCCTGTAATCTCAGCACTTGGGAGGTGGAGACAGGAGGATTGCTGAGTTCCAGGTTTGCCTGGGCCACATAGTGAGCTCAGGGCCAGCCTGAACTACAAAGCGAGACCCTGTCTCAAAAAAAAAAAAATGATAATTTAAATGTCCACTGTATTTTTTTGATCACTCGTTGTATGAGTGGCAGCTATACCCAGGTGAACAGAATCTGGTTGGTTGCAGAGAGGCAGCCTTCCCCAGCTGGGAACTCCTGAGGTTATGTTACACTATTTGATTTGGTTCTGAGGTATTCATCATCTGTGCTCTGTGTAGGCTGATCCTATTGTTGAGCTTCAGGTATACTCTGAAGGGCCCCAAACTCTAAAACATGCCCAAACAGACACAAGTCTTCTTCCCCTTTCCTGTTTCTGGCTCACTGAAAGAGGTAGCCATGGCAGGCTGAACAGTTGACTCCCAGTTCTAGAACTGAAGGGTCAGGTAGAGTGTGCCAGACCTTCTCACACCGGCCACAGGAGCAAGCACCTGCCTCTGGCTTTGTGGAGCAGCTGACCTCTGTTCTGGTTTCCCTCAACTTGGTGAGTAGTGTGGAGATTCCATGGTCCAACATGCTCCCTCCCACACAGACACAGCCAGGGTCAGACCCAGGCTGCCAAGTCTTGAAGCAAAGAGCCCCAAGGAAGGTCAGATAAAGTCTTCTATACACCTCTTCCAAAATCTTGCTCAAATGAAGTTCAAAAGTTCTATTGTACATAGGGGATATGTATTCTTTTAAAAACTACATTCTGTATATTGATTTTCTAGTGACTTGTTCATTATAAAAGATTGGACATTTACACAGAGAAATTAAATCAACCGTAAGTCTGACCCACAGAAATAAAAAATATTAACATTTTGATAAATTTTCTTGTTACACATAAATTAGGATTGTAATTCTATAAATAGGTTTAGATCTTGATTTCAATACTTTGCCTAGAAATATTTTCATTTTAAACTATTGAAAGACACAAAAACATTACATCAGATGCTATGTGTAAAATTTGCAAGTTACTGAGAAATCAATGGCATGTCGAAGAACACTACTGTGCACACTCAGAAAACGGAGAGTAGGGAATCCATTTTAATGTTCTTAAAGGAAGATAACAAATCTTTTTCTCTTCTTTTGCTTGAGGAGAAAATATTTTTGTCCTTAGCAAAGAGACACTAGATGTCATTTTTTTCTTTTTTACATTGTCATATTTTACTTCTCACTGATTAGAGGACAGCTTTGAAATTCACTACTGAAAAACAGTATCTTAGAAAGTATTTTTTTAAAAAAAAAGTATGATAAGGAAAACTTTCAATCTGAAAACAAAATACCAAATCACTTATCAGCTTTGCCACTGCAGACTTGAGATCAAAGAGTACCAATTTCCCTCTGTGTCTCTATAATGCTACCATCTGCCTCTCAGGAATGGAAGGGTTATGCAGATTAAATAAGACTCCATATAGAAAGTGCTTTACCAGTAGTAAAAAACATTGCAGAACAACAGACACTGATGTGGTAGTGGCTGCAAATAGCACTGTTGTTTTTGCTGCTTAGGAGGCTTGAACTACACTTATAGAGAGCCTATGGAAGCTGAGGCTCCATAGCCACGTGCACTTCCTAGCCTCGTTAATCTCTCAGTTTCTTCATATTTAAAGTAGAATGAGGGCTGGAGATTTAGCTCAGTGGTTCTGGCACCTGTCTTGCAAGCTCAAGGTCCTGAGTTCGATCCTGGTAACCACATACAATGCTTGTCGTGGTGACCCATGCCCACCAGCCATCAATACCACATACCACAGTGCTGGGAATGGTGGCTCACACCTCTAATCCCAGCACTCGGGAAGAAGAGACAGGAGGATTGCTGAATTTGAGGCTTGCTGGGGCTACATAGTGAGCTCAGGGCCAG
Source organism: Thryonomys swinderianus (assembly GCA_004025085.1). Lineage (NCBI taxonomy): Eukaryota > Metazoa > Chordata > Mammalia > Rodentia > Thryonomyidae > Thryonomys > Thryonomys swinderianus. The sequence continues at coordinate 19,795 of PVIC010007465.1, read as the reverse complement.
CCTGGACTATAAAGCAAGACCCTGTCTCAAAAAAAAAAAAAAAGTAGAATGAAAGTTTAACTGCCTTTTATGACTTTTGAAAGGATCAAAATAAGTTAATTTATACATGATGCTTACAATGATTCCTGCCACATAATAAATACTGTATCAGGGTAAGCTTTAAGAACACTCAGTAACCATGACCAAATATAAGACTGAAATAAACTCATACCAGGCAAATCTAGTAGGCTCCCCCCGCCTTTCAGAAAGGGTCTTGCTTTGTAGTTCAGGCTGGCCCTGAGCTCACTGTGTAGCCCAGGCAAGCCTTGAACTCAGCAATCCTCCTGCCTCTGCCTTCTCAGTGCTGGGATTACAGGCATGAGCCATCATGCCTGGCACTGTGGTATCTGGTACTGATTGCTGGTGGGTGTGATTCACCACACTCGGTTTTGTTTTATGTTGTTACCCCAACCAAACCAGGGACCTTGCACTTGCTAGGCAGGCACCGGAACCATTGAGCTAAATCTGTGGCCCTAATAGGTACTTTTTAAAAACGTCTTCAACAAAACTTCTACCATGATTAATCAGAAAATTGGAGTAGGAACCCCTACCAGTTTCTCTAAAAAGCTCTGATCCCACCTCCCCACATCTTGTGCTTAGCTGGCTCCCTTCCTACCTTCTCAGCATCCTGCTCAAATAGCCGCAGTTGGAAGCACTGGTCCAGCTTGAGCTTGCGCACATGCCACATCTGGTGCAGGTGTTGTCGGGTGGAGTGTAGCTTGTCCAGAAGGCTGGTGATCTTAGGCACCAGGCTCTGGAAGTCAGCACTGCCCGGGATGCAGTTGCGCCCTGAGAAGCCATCACTGCAACGGATGCACTGCAGCAGCCGCTGCCCCTCCCGGTCCAGCTCTTCCACAGGAGCCTTCAGCACCTTTTTCTTGAGCTGTGTGTGCTCATCAATTAGCCGCCGAGAGCCCTCCACATCCACGGGGAACTCCTTCCGGGCCAGCATCTCCTGCAGGTCCTCAAGGCGTGAGAGCAGGTGCACTGCACTGTTGAAGAACTCCTCCAGGGAGAGCCGCAGCTCAATCCATTCCTCGTGGTTGTAGTCCAGAGAGCCATCAAACTCCTCCGTCAGCTGAGAGGGATCCACCAGTTTCGTGAGGCCCTCCACGGATACCATACTCGTCTGAGAGGGACAGACACAAAGTAGGACACTGAGTGACATGGGAGATGAGACCAATGCAGAACTGGTAGGTGGACAGGCAGGCACGGAAAAAGGGCAAGGTAAGTTCACATAAGAAAGATGAGAGCCTCCTAGGAAAGGATGAGTGGGAGACCAAGAATCCCACTGGTCAGGAGTCACAGATCACCCAGAGATCACTGGCTGCTTCCACATTCACATCTAAGGAAAGACTGCCTTGTGTCTCTGTTCCCTTGGTCTTCTCTCCTCCCCATAAGAGGGTTTAAGGTGCTACAAACAGAGGCTGAAAGAAACAATGACCCAGCATGTGGCGTGGAGGGCTCTTTGCTGAAGCAGGAGACTCAGGCTGATGCTCCAATTCATTATCATGGTTGCAGTAAGCTATGTGGGTTAATACTTGAAGTACAAGTATTTCACAGGAGGTCAGCCTGGGCTCCATTACAGATGTTCTTCTGTGGGACTGGGCAACAGGAGAGCTGAGCCCTTAGTTATTTTCTGCAAGGTGTCTGCCAGTTCTTAGAGAGTAGAGTGGAAAATATTGATCTGTAAGAGGCAGAATATCTCCAGGAATGGCTGTGTAGGCCATTGTGCAGCTCATCAGTAAACACTTTTTGCTTCTTCTGGGGCTTTGACTTCTATCTCTCCCAGCCCCGTACTTTTATTAATTAAATGAAGTGGGACAGGTTACTTTAGACCTCAGAACCTTGGTCTCCTCCTCTGTATAGCAGAACTGGGATAGGCTGATTGTTCCAAATCCAAAATCTGAAATGGCTTTTGAAGCATTTTGGATTTCAGATGAGAGATGCTCACCCGTAAGTCTATGTAAATATTCCCTGATTTAAAAACAAACAAAAATAACCTCTGAAATCTGAAACACTTTTGGTCCCAGGAGCTTCAGTTAAGGGTCAATATGTATTGCCTTTCTTATAGAGCCTGCTGGGATTAAATGTGTTGATATGCGCAAAGCACACTGGACGCTAGGTACACAGTAACACTCCATCCTGGTCAGCATGGGCCACGAGGACCCACAGGCCTTATCATCACTCAAACTTGGAAAGGCAGTCTTTCTCTGTCTTGCTACTCTCTGCGCATCTCTTCTTCTCCCTCCCCTGTGATTCCCTTCCAAGGAGGAGGAGCTGTCATGGCAAAGAGAGCTGCTCTGCAAGACAGGTCTTGAACTTGACTACTCATCAGAATCCCTTAAGGAAGAACCGGAACAGACAACCTACCCCTAGAAATTATGATTTTGGGGCAAGAAGAACTTGGGCCTGGATAATTTTTAAGATTTCTCAGGTGTTTGTTGTTGTTGATGTTGTTGTTGTTGTTGTTGTTTAGTGATACTGGGGATTGAACTCTAGCCCTTGTGCTTCCAAAGTAGGTGCGGTACCACTTGAGCTAAATCACCGGCCCCTTTGGGTGATTTTTATGTGTAGTCAGAGATACAAACCTGCTAATCTGGACCCTAGCTACTGAAAGCATAGCCACTGGGCCAGGCACTCTCAGCAGGCCTGAGAGCTGGTTAGAAAAGTAGAATAGCAGAACCTACTGCAGACTTACACCATTATGATCTGCATTTACAAGATCCCCAGGGGATCTGTGTTCACTAAACTTCGAGAAGCTTTATTTTAGAGCACTTTCCCCTTCAAATACAGCTCAGTTTATACTTCTAGAAGACCCCCATTAATATACTAACCAGTTACTCATGAGGTAACTGCTACTGAATAAGCCTGCACCCTCACCCCATCCATCCCTTGTTGCCTCCATCTGCATTAGTGATTTGATGTGCTTTTTCAAAGACAGGGCTTCATAAATGTCCCTCTGAGGAGGAAGGACCCAGCTACCTAACCTGTGCTCTGGTGTAGGATGTACAGACAAGCTTACTCCACTTGGGTGAAGAAGGTGTAGGGAGATGGGATGTGACACAGAGTGCTGAGAGATTATATACAACTATATATATTTGACTTCTTATAACAAGTCAAATTTCATGGGTTATTTACAGAGAATGAGAGCTTTCGTAGTCAAGTAGTCAGGTCTCTGTGCTCAAATTGCAGCCAAGAGCCAGGGATTTAGCTCAGTGGTTCTGGTGCCTGCCTCATAAGCACAAGGTCCCTAGTACAATCCCCAGTACCAAAAAAATTTCCAGCCAATTAGGCCACCCCTATGGACAAGGGCCTAGCATGGGAAGCTGCTGAAAGATTCAAAGCACCTCTGCCTTTCCATCACATGGGCTCTAACACATGTGTGCATATGCATACACACACACGCATGGACATACACATTTCATCTCCTTAAGATGAGGATCAGAATTCTGAGAAAGGGAACAGCTCAAATTTGGCTGGAATAAAGATGCTTAAATCTTTCACTTAATATGCTGTCATTAAAAATTCTTAAGGAATTATATGCCCTCTGGAAAATTTACTATAAAAGAAAAAAACATGTTTTCCCTGACCATAGAAGTCCTATATTATCCTTGAAGGAAAATAGAAAAACATGAAGAAAATAAAAATCGCCCATTTTCCCAATCACTTTGACTAAACCACTGTGAGCATATTCATGTGTATCTCAGTCTGTATATACATACTTAAAAAACAAATTCTACATTATACCACCCATAATGTTTTATAACATGTCCTTTAAGAAAATAGTGATATTTTCTAAATGTAATCTCTATGACTTCTCAGTATTTGTGTATTAATATTGCCAAAATTATTTGTACAGTTAGTATAGAACCTATATATACTATATAACTTTTGCATTTATTTATAGATATATATATATACATTCTTTAAAAACATTACAAGAAGGGGCCAGAGTGTTGGCTCAGTGGTTCTGGCGCCTGCCTTGCAAGTGCAAGGTCTTGAGTTCACTCCCCAGTAACCACATACAATGCTGGATGTGGACTCACACCCACCAGCAATCAATACCACATACCACAGTGCCGGGCATGGTGGCTCATGCCTGTAACCCCAGCACTTGGAAGGCAGGGACAGGAGGATTGCTGAGTTCAAGGCTTGCCTGGGCTACATAGTGAGCTCAGAGCCAGCCTGAATTACAAAGCAAGACCCTGTCTCAAAAACAAAAAACAAAAAACCACTACAAGAAGATTTTTGTATACACATATGCTCATAATTTTAATTAGCATTTTTGTTTCCAGTTTTTACATTAAAAATATTCTTTTAGCTGGGCATGGTGGCTCATGCCTGTAATCCCAGCACTTGGCAGGCAGAGGCAGGAGGATTGCTGGGTTTGAGGCTTGCCTGGGCTACATAGTGAGCTCAGGACCAGCCTGAACTACAAAGCGAGACCCTGTCTCAAAAAATAAAATTATATATATATATATATATATATATATATGTGTGTGTGTGTGTGTGTGTGTGTGTGTGTGTGTTTGTGTGTGTGTGTATGTTCTTTTAGAACAATTATTAAATCAATGGGTATAAGCTCTTGAAGGATTTTGGTACAAATTACAAATTGCTCTCAGAAACAGTTATCCCAATGAACACTACCACCAGTATATAAGTTTATTTCATGATGCTGTGCATTTGGGATTTTTTGAGCTTCTTATTTCTCCCTAGACTCTAACTAAAGAAATAAGCCCCAGGTGGCCAAGGAATCCTGAAATCTCAGCCCTTGACATTTTGCATATGGTAGGGCAGGTGGCAAAGAGGAAGTGAGAAATATGCAGATAGTACAGGGGAAGGGAAAGGAGGTGGAAGAAAGGTCTGGCTCACCTCAAAGATGAATTTGGAGCTGCCAAAGTTGGTCTTCTGTTTCTGCCAGAAGTTGTCTGGCTTGATGATGAGGGCCACATGGATCTCGGCTGGAAAGGCTTCTTGCAGAGTTTTGAGAAGGGGCTTGATGAGGTCCCACTTGGAGCCTCGCATGTCGATGATGACGGTGAAGCCACGTTTGCACACGTCCTCACTGTGGGGAGGGGAGGTCAGAGGTCACGTATGATCAAACTTGGCACCTGAGACTTTAGGGTATACTGTCAAAAAGCATCCAGAAGACTGAATTCCCTTCAACCTGGACCATCTTTGCAGGCCCCTGCCATATCATCTGCTGCCTTCTGGTTCGACTCAATATCAGTAGGTACAGCCTCAGAAAACATTTTTAGACTAAACCAATTTGACCAACAATCTGGGCATTCTACCTTCTTCCAGCACTTTCCAAACAATTCAGCCTTTCTCAAATTCAATAATACTTGAGAGGCATATAGTTTGGGTATCTGCCACTGATTTTTCCTACAGTTTTTGTTTCCTCTACTTCCTTGGATGAATTATTTTTCCCATTCAAATTTAAACTCTAACAATAAAGACCCTTCTGCCCCTTCAAGTTGAGGTGGAAACTCCTCAGCAAGACTGCTGCTTTCCCTTGTACCCACACCAGGGACAGACACAGGTACATATTACTGGTAAATCTGAACTGGGCCAGATAACCCTTCCAACAAAGGACTCCAGGCCAATTCACCCAACCTATTGGCACACAGAGCACTAATATCATGAACCTGCCACCACTATACTTAAGATGAATTTCTTATACTTCTATATATAGGCTAGCTTTTAAAATTCAGGTCACTAAGTCATGCTGCCCACTTAGCAAGAGCAAGGATGGGACCAACACAAGGCCCTATCTCATGTTTTTCTACTGTAAAAGTCAAGCATGAAAATGTGCAACTTAAGATTTTGGGGTTGAGAGCAGTAACTTAAAATTAAAGCCAAAATGACTGACATTTTGTAAACCAAGAAATAAATAGGCTAAATAAATCAAAATGTTGTATAATTTATTAAGTAGCAAAGTTTATTTAAACACATAAATTTTGACTACAACTCCTGAAAATAAAAAGAAAATAACAAAGTTCAAAATAGTTATAATGTCTTGGTTTGGAAGAAATCATTGTTTTGATAGTTTCAAGTTTTTCCAGTTTCTTAGTTTATTTAACCTATCCATTCATTTTATAACTTCAAGCAGACTTGGTTAATCAATATTTTTTGTGTAAACACATATGGAATATTTCCTTGGGTTTTAAAAAATTCTTTATTGGTACATTATATATACACATCATGATCACACTCAATATTATGAATTTGTATCAGTATATGACATGATTTAATTCTCATTTTTTTCCATTCCCATACCTACCCCACTTTTAATTCCCTATTTTCTATATGATACAGTACTTGTTTTAACCTCTGTGTATGTCATGTGAGCCTCTGATGTGCCCACTACCACTCTCAGCCACTAGTGGTAAGCCCACAGTTGGAGGACTGAGACGACAATTTTTTTTTTGAGATAGGGTCTCGCTTTGTAGTTCAGGCTGGCCCTGAGCTCACTATGTAGCCCAGGCAAGCCTTGAACTCACAATCCTCCTGCCTCTGCCTCCTGAGTGCAAGGGTTACAGGCATGAGCCACCACACCCGGCAAGAGACGATAAATTTTTGTGCCTGAGTGTTCCACACATATGACAGCTTCTTAAGCTTCTCAGTTTGACAAGAAACTCCTGGGGAGCAGGAACTTTCTCTAGCAGAGGAGGAAGGCTGAGTCTGTCTATTCCCAAATCCTGCATCCCAAAGCAAAGCAATTGCCTCGCAGTTGCCTTCCCTTCTAGGACTTTAATGAATCCTCAAATGGTCAAGGCCTCCCATAAATAATCTTCTCTGCCCTCTAAAACCAAGGTGACTTTTGCTTAAATTATACAATTTCTTTATAATTATAAGAAATGTCTGATTACTATAGGAACACTAACATATTCAAAACTCTGTATAAGAAATATCAATAGTAGGCATTTATCATGCTCTAATCTATCTTCTCAATCTTTTTAAGTATATTATACTTTTACATGATTATACTTTTCTGTTTTTCATTGTAACATGTAATTTATCATATCTGAAACTTGTCTGAAATTGTTAAATTTAATGACACATAACTCATCCCTTTAACCATGTCCCACTTCTAGACTAGTTTTTCCATTTTTAAATGTTATAAGAAATATTTTAAAAAGGAAGTTGTGTTACTTATATATATTTGTATTATGTATTTTGTATGTGGCCCACAATAATTTCCCTTCACTAAAAAAAAATGCGGTCAATGAGAAAAGGGTAGGGGAAAGTAATGAGGGGAAAGAAAAAATATAACCTTAAAAAAAAGAAAAAGAAAGAAAGCGTATGTATACAAGCGGTGGGGGTATAGGGTGGGTAGGGAAATGAGTAAAAATGAAAATTAAACTTGTGTCATATACTGGTACAAATTTCCCAATGTCGAGTATAATCGTTATGAGTATACAAAATGTACCAATAGAGAATTCAATTTTCTAAAAAGTGGGCTACAGACTGACATGGCTGGACACCACAACTTAATCACTGTCATTACTGCTTTATAAAACATATATCAATTTATATGTCCACTGGAAATTATATGAAAGTAGCCCCTGCAGTGTATCTTTATGTTATGATTTAGGTCTAGGTTGACTCCCAAAGGTCTCATAACTTCAGAGGCTGAGCTTGTGGATAGTGAATGGTTCATAGAGTTGTGTTACTCATCTGTGGATTCATGTACTATTGAATTTAGTACCTGACTGTGCTATTTGGGAGGGAGGGCCTGGTGGAGGTGGATCACTAGAGTGGAGTAACATAGGAGTTTTATATCTTATCCTTTCCTTGTCTCTCTCTGCTTCCCGACAGCCATGACTTGAGCATATTTCCCTCACCAGAATGGGAGCCAGCCAACCACAGACTTTAAATATGAGTCAAAGTAAGTTTATCGTCCATTAAATGTGACTAAGACACCTCACCAGCACTTGGTCACTGAATTTTTAAATTATTTGCCTACTTCTATAACAAATAGATGTATTTCATTTAAAGTTTTCTTCTTTTATCAGCTGTTGGTTATTAATTCATAAATATTACTTCTGTAAATCAGTGTATTTTTTTATTTTTTATTTTTTTGAGACAGGGTCTCGCTTTTGTAGTTCAGGCTGGCCCTGAGTTCACTATGTAGCCCAGGCAAGCCTGGAACTCAGTAATCCTCCTGCCTCTACTGCCTGAGTGCTGGGATTACAGGCGTGAGCCACCACACCCGGCACTGTGGTATGTGGTACTGATTGCTGGTGGGCGTGAGTCACAACGCCCAGCATTGTATGTGGTTACCGGGATCAAACTCAGGACCTTGTGCTTGAGAGGCAGGCACCGAAAACACTGAGCTAAATCTCCAGCCCCTATAAATCAGTGTATTTATCCATTATTCTAGTGATGCTTGATGGCTTTTCTCACTGAATGTAGCATAGTTTAGCTTGGTTCAAATTTGTGCATTCCCACTATATCAGGCACTGCAAAGTAACTGTAGGTCTTGCACTCTTTAAGGATGGTCTTACTCATTTTTCCTGTTCCTTGGACTCCATTCTATTGTCATAACTATGCTGACACAGAAATTTGTGTCCCTACCAACAAATACTGAGTGTTGTTACTGAGCCTGGAAGTTGACCACCCCATCATCTAAATGTGGGGTCAGCAGCAGGTTACACACTATTAACCAAAAATTTCTCACAACTAAAAGTAGAAATTGGGTACTAATATTCTCCAGGAAGCTCTAACTCAGGAGAGGGAGAAAGAGGCCCAAGGTTGAATGCTGAGGACTAATATAATTGCCATCTTTTTGTGAAAACAGCTTAATCACCCCAGGTGCTTTGTGTATCTGGTGTCAAGAAGGGGGTATCGCTGAGGGGAGAGGAAGGAACATTTTTGCTACATGTATATTCTTTGGCAGGGACTGCAGGTGGCACTTGCTATACATTATTTTACAATTTCACTTTATTCCCATAGTAACCTTACAAACTAAGTTATCTTAGTGTGACAGAAGATAGAACTGAAGCTCAAGACTTGCCTTAAGTTATGACTAGCAAGTGGGCAAGAGAAAGAATTATTCAAAGGTGGGACTGGACTACTAAGGCCATGATCAGGGCCTATCTCAGGTTGTCCCCACCACACTAATATCACGTGTGGGTGGTGCTATGTTTGGGGAGAGGAGTTGGGGCTTAGCAATGAGGGGTTTAGAGAGCTCACAAAGGAGTCCCAGTGGCTGACTTCCAGTCTATGGTCAATGCAAAATCAAAACCAAGCCTCAGAATAATATGGATTATTGATAAATTTGAAGTACTTCATTTTGGTTTAAGCATGTGTGTAAATAGGCAAACAGTGGTGAGAATGATGTTCTGAGTGCATTAGAAAACCTCCACTTGCACATACACCCCCAGGGGCCAAGGAGACATGCCCATATGGAGACCATGCTACACACACACACACACACACACACACACACACACACACACACGAACTCCTCTTCTCCTTAAAAACTAGCCTCGTAAGACTTGAAATCCTAAAACTCTCTCCCCAAACAAGCCTTATCCTATTTCTTGGGTTCATGGGTACCTCTTTCCAGAGTCCAACCCCCCAGGACAAGTAACACCATCAGAATGTACACTCCTATGTCCATGGGTGGCAGTAGGCTGCTATTTGCAAGGATCAGGCTAGAACACAAATGTGCAAGCTAAGGTATCCACATGCATACCCCTGCTGTGCTGGACAGAGCTGGGGGATGACAGGAAGGCAGGCGAATGCACAGCTTGCCTCTCTGTGGTGCCATGTTTGACACAGAACTCAGAGGAGTCCAAGAAGTCTCCATTTGAAGGTGGCCTCTGAGGTTGCTATGAAGATGTATTCACTAAGGTAGGACAGAGCAGGGTTTTTTTTCCCCCAGTTTTTCTTTTTCTTTTTCTTTCTTTTTTTTTTTTTAGCTTACTGCACTATTTTTCAATATTCAGAGAAAGGGTATGTGAGTTTCCATTTGTTCTCTTGCCCCTGGCTCTACAACATTAGAATTAGGCCTTTCCACAGAAGAAGCTAGAGAGGAAGCAGGCTTCAGATCTGCACACACTCATATGCTGAGGCAGGAATGCTAGATTATCTAATAAGCCATAGGCTATGATGGAAGGGTATAACATTCAGGAAAAGCATGTGATCCAGTAGCTTGGGAAGATCACTCTCCCCTATGCAGAGAGTAGACTGAAGTCATTACAAAGGGATCGTGAGAGTAGCAGTAGAGAAGCTACCTCCTCTGAGTCCTTGCTAAAAGGATTCTTCAATAAAGTTCTCCTTGAGCCACCCTATCAAAAACTATAACTATTTCCAGACATTTCCTGCCCTGTTTTCTGGTTTATTTTTCTCCTTAGTACTTTAATAACCTGGGTAATATATTTCTTTGTTGTCTATCTTCCTCCACTAGAAAGTAACCTCAACAAGGAGAGGGATTTTTGTGTTCATTTCACTGCTGGATCCCAGTGTCATCCAGTGCCTGATACTAGAAGACCCAGTACACTGAAGAAACAGAGGTAGCAGTTAAGGGTATAAAAACTAGAACTCAACTTCCTAGGTCTGTGTCCCAGATCCACCAGCCATGTATTGTGGACCCTGGGCAAGTTGCTTTTAACCTGTTTGGGTTGCAACACTCATGAAAAAGGGGAATGGGCACAGTGGTCAATACCAGGGTCCTGAGAGGTCCACTCACAGCACCAAGGCTCGTCCAGCACCCTTTCCTCAACTGCTGTGCCCATTCTCCAGCTCCATGAATGTTGCAGCCATCTGTGTATGCCTGCCATAGTCTCTGGAGACCTGCCCGGAGAGCAGAAGTGATACCTCCAGCCCAAGGCTGGCAGTGCCCATGTGACATGGCTGTGCTGAATTTTAGTTCCTTCCCTCAAAGCAGAGTGACTCTGAAGTGTTGGATATGTTCAGAGCTCGCCTAGGCCCCAATGAGACTACAGCTGGACTTTCTGAGATCACATCTTTACTTGGTCCTTCCCCTTCCTTTCCCCTTGCTTCTTTTATTCCCTTGCTTGTTTTTCCTGGAAAGCATGCTTTTAATGAATTATTAGTTCCCAAATCCCTATTTCAAAATGCACAACCTGAGACAATTACTTTCATTATATAGTAGAAATAATTGTAAATACAAAAGATATATTTCTTGCATACATGAATTTCTGAAAGCAATTTGATATATGATCTGGAAGTGGAAAGAAACTGTGCTGGAAACTTTAATTTTAGAGGCACACAGTGCTTGGCATTTGCTGAATAAATAAGTCCATGAATGACTGTAAGCTTATGTGTTCAGAAGTGCACAAGAGCATCCAACAGAAACAAAGAAGAAACAACAAGCCATCTTCTGAGATTAGAATGAACCAGGAGAGTAGCAAAGTTGAAGGACTAAGGAGGAGAAGCCTTTTGGCAGAAGCCACAGTGTTAAATGCTGCAGAGAGGTAGATCATTATGGCAGCAGTCTCTGTGTTTAGCATCTAAGAGGCCATGGTCTAAGGAAGGAGTCAGGGTGGATTTCAATGCAGGTGAGGGCTGGAATTGATGCTGGAGCAGGGACAGAATCATTCTAGTTGATCTGAGATAATTAGAGGAAAGGTCAAAATCAGCAGTGGTTGCTTGTGTTGCGTACCAGCCCTGGGGCCTCTTCCCCCTGCTGCTCTGAGGAACTCCACACAACTGCCAGCCTCTCCCTTCTCAAAGCTCCCACTCCCAGTCCTGCTCTCCTCTCACTTGGTACGAGCAGAGGTGGGAGGACAGTGTCAGCCCAGCAAGTTACATTAACACATAACCATCAGGCAGTCCTCTTTTCCCTTTAGGTGATTTACCTTTTAAAAGATGTTTACTACCCAAATCCGATTTTCAGGGGCAAGGCTTTGCATCGTGTCATGCATGCAAAGGATAGGAGTGGGAGAAGTGACATTTGGAGCAGTAGGCCTTCAGAAAAGGAGGGGAGACAGAGTGCCTCCCCCACTGCTCATCTCCTCCTGAGAGGGAGAAGGTGCCCAGTGCACCCTCCCCCTGCTCCTACCCATCCCACTATTTCTCTGCTGGGGTTTGGCACCCCTTTAGCTGGCTTCTCACCCTGTGTGATAAATTACCGCCCCTCCAAACCGAGCTGTGAACCATTTCATAGACTCTCCAGGGGCTCTCGGGCCCAGAAGTCATAAATGTATATACTGAATGACCAGATGATTGATCGGCTGTTTCTTGTTCTCAATTGTAGACCATTTATTCTTTTGTTCATTAAATGTCACTGGGGCTGTTTTCACTCAGCAAGCATTTTGAAAAAGTATTTTCACCACTTTATGCCAATGCTTCTCAAACTTTAGAAACTTTCATTATCACTTAGAATGTTTAAAACGTGATTGGGGGACACCTAGCAAATATTTGAATGGAAAATTTTCTATGATGAAGCCCAGGAATCTCCCTATTGGCCCAAAGACATTTCTTCTCTGAGGTGTAGTTTGTGAGAGTTTAATGCTAAGGACTTCTTTTGCTTAATTCAAATACTGTATTGAGGATACTTACTGATAAAGGGCAGGCAACACACAACCGTATCAGAGAGAACAGTGAAATAGACTAAGAACATTTACAAGGTAAACCGACAAGCACACCATCTAGGAGCTGAGGAAAATGCTAGTGAATTTCCCCCTACATTCATGGTGTCATTTATGGGAGAAGAGAGTTATTCGTTGTCAGCCTAGGCTTGGCAGGATTTCTGCCTGAGTAGTAAATGTCTCTGGTTCTTGTTGCAAAGTTTGAGCTCTTCCATGCTAGGCCTAAAGAGGAGCTCCATGAAGAGCTGGCAACTGCCTTCTCTGGCATAGCCGACTGCTCAGTCAGGCACTACTGAAGATTTGCTTTCTCGGGCTTCCCACTTTATTGCTAAATACCCATGAAATTACTGCAGAGTTTCTGCTCATCATATACCTGTCCTGACAGTTTCATCTCAAACTTATAGGCAAGTAGGAGTGTCTCTCTACAGGGGCCCCAGCTTCTGCCCATAGCTGATGCCCCAAGTCCCCTTTGTGAAGGCTGCTTACAGGTCTGATGGATCCAAGTAGAGAGGGCCTCCCAATAGGTAGGTGACAAATGAAGAGCCACGTTATTGCAGATAGGTAAGTTAATGAGATATCTTGTAGGCAGTTAGACATGGCTGACCAGCAAGGAGCCAACATGGAGGACAGAATAGACACATTCACTGAAGGTCAGCATGGTAAAAAGAGAGAAACTACCACATGTGTGTGCTTACCCTAAGGATGAATAAGCTTGATATTCTAAGTAGGTATCGATCCCCCAGCCCTTCCAGGAAAGATCCTGACTGCAAATCCTTGTACACTTGCTATGTGACTTACTTTCCCATTGGATTCCCTTTTATTCAATATTACATAAACAACTATGTTTGTCATCATCTTATTGGTTGATCATAGTTTTGTCCACCTTGTGATTTATCTTTGGTACAATATTACCTAAGCGACTATCCTTGTAATCTTACTAGTTGATTTTAGTTTTGTCCACCTTGAACTTGCCTCACCTCTGGCTTTGTGCATAAAAACTCCCTGGGGAACAGGGTGGGCAGGCCAGTCCTCCTTCTGTCGCTCTTAGACAGAAGCTATCTCTCTTGGTAAGTTTTTCCTACTATTAATCTCTGCTATTCCTAGAATTCTTTCTTCAATTTTAGAGAACATGAACTCGTGTTTCAGATATCTAGCAGGTTTGAGAGTTGCATGTATCCCCCCTATATCAGCATGACAGCTGACCCTTGAGCTTGTGGTAGCCTCCCATGCTTAGCAGGGATTATATTTTAGCAGCCTGCTACTAAATCAAATCCCCAAAAGTGGTTTTATCACACACAAGTCTATTGTAACGGTTTCTCTTGTCTTTGGCAGGTCTTTAAACCCTCTCCTCAGTAACGCCACTCCCTGCTCATTCACTTTACAATGATCTATCTGTTGGCCTTTCGATTTGCCTATTTCTGCTGCCATTAGAATCCCAGCTCTGTTTCATATCTTGGAAAACTCAGTGGCCTCAACCTAGAGAGTAAAGACTAGAGTGCCAGTGCCTCAAGCCACTAGTAGCTGTGGGATCTGGACAACAGCACAGACAACCTGTCAGTAACAATGCCAGGCCAGGGCTGCACCCTGGGCACCATCTGTTTCCAGGGAGCCCAGCACCACTTTCCCCATCCCTGGTCTATCCTATCCCCACTGCCAAGAACCCCAAATATCATCTCCCTGGATTCTCTCCTTGCCACACTGGTGAACAAGTTGGAACATTTTCCATTACTATCTGACCAAAAGTTTGGCTCTTAATGTAAACTTGTCTTCTTCCATGATTTCTGTCAAAATGATCATCCCCTTGCTGAAACAGACAACATGCTATTGTTATTCATGCTTCTTAGTCCCTATTAGTTTCATTAAACTTTGCCCTCTCATCCTTGTATGCCTTTGTTTTCTATTACAAACCCACCTTTGCCTGGGTAACTTCTAATCACACTTAAAGGTTCAACTAACAAGCTTTTGTCCAAGAAGTCTTCTCTTACTGATACATTCTCTCCCACCCACCCATTTCCCCCAGGATAAGGGCTCTTGTTATTCACTGCCATAACCCCGTACTTTCCTGGGAAGGCAGCTATGATACATGGTTATGTATAGCCACACTCTCCTTGATCAACATCTGTATCCTTACAGTTTTTATGGCCTCAAAAGGACAATTTAGTTATGAAAATGCTTCATAAATGATATGGTGTCCCATATTATCCATTCATTAATTTACTCATCCAACATATTATTGAGTACTGGCTCACTACTATGCATGGGAGATATTAAATGTGGTCAAGATAGAAACATGAAGGTTGCATTCTAAAAGAAGAGCTAGACACAAGACATTAGCTTGATGAAGAGAATAAATCCAAGTTATGATAAGTCATAATGTGTCATGTGATGAGGACAGAATATCTGAGATAACATTAAAGCAAAGGCCTAAACTTCGAGAAGGAACTAAGAGGTCACTGAAAGGACTCAGGCAAAGGGAACAGCCTGTGGGAAGGTCAGAGAGAGTGGTGTGCTGGCTGCTCCTCCCCCAGGAAGAAGGTGGAAAGACTGGAGTTCCGTGAGAATCAGTAGCTAAGCAGCCACACCTGGTTCAGGCCTCTAGCTCTCAAGGAGCTGGAAACCTCAGGCTGGAAACAGGTCAGATGAGAGCTAAACTGCTCAAACTTGCCGCAGCTGGTTTGGGTAAAAATGGGACCTATTCGTATGTTAATCATAAAAGTTTACTTTTACTGAGCACCTGTGGCCCTATGTATAGTAAGCACTTTATATAGCAAGGCTTCATTTATCTTTTCGTGACATTCTCAGATTGAGCCCATTACTAAGCCACCCTACAGTTAAGAAAATGAGGATCAGAAAAGGCTGAACAACCACAGAGGGATAAAATCAGAATCTGAATGGAGGTCTGTTTGACTCCAGGGTTCATGAAAGCAAGCCATTCTGGCACTTACAAGCACAGAACACTTCAGCTTGGGGGAACCTTCATGTTTGTGTTTACTAGTTCTTTCATGTTGGGGCTGAGCATAGCTCATTCCAGAGGAGAGAACTGATCTGCCTGAGGTCACCCCATGTGATGGATGTCTTGGCCTCTTGGCTGGACATCCAGGTGTTCATGGCTTACCATAGGCCAGCCCTCTGAGAGCAAGAAAATCTCTCCTTTAAAGGAGGAGAAATTCAATAATCTGGCTTGGATGCCAAGCATATTCTGTGTGAGTACTAAAGCCCCCAACTCAGGAATGAGAAGCGTCCTGTCAACAATGTGGTGTTAGATTCCTACAGCGGGAGCCCAAGAAAGTCCAGCAGAATTAACCTTAAAATCAGATATCACTAAATTGTTGGGAGATGGTGACAAATTCAACCCTGGAACAGGCTAGATTGATCACCAAGGAGTGGATGTTGGAGGAGAAAGAGAAATGGGGTTAAGGCTTTCCAATTTAGTGAGGGCAGCACTGGTGATGCTGTAGCATTGGTCCCACGGCTGCAGGCAGGATGAACCAGTGCAGGCAACCATTTATGGAGATGCCATACCCTGGCTCGTGGACCTTTTTGTGTGTGTGGTATTAAGGATCAAACCTATGGCCTTGTGGGTAAACACTCTATTACTAAGCTACACCCCAAGCCCTGGGACGGACTCTCACACCTGGAGACTGTCCATCAGCAGCAGACAGTCAGGAAGTCATCCACTTGATGCTTCATCCAGCACTGTGCTGCACCCATGCTCCCTTAATCTTTCAGGAGTGAATTTTCAGGCAGAATTGAAGACAGAAAGATCACTAGAATGCTCAGGAAACTATCTGCCTGACCCATCTGTGCTGAAATTTCCACACTATTCTCAGATGGGGAGTCTCTGGCTGTAGGTCTCCAGATCTGCTTCACCTGCTCTTCACTGCTTTTCTAACAGCACTGGCAGTTCCCAGTTGATTGCCCAAAAGCAGGCCACACCCACTGCTTAAACAACTAGAAACCAGCAGGTGTTAAACAGAGTGTTAAGGACACATTAGCACCTCCTTTGAGTTTTTTAATTGGCATAATCCGAAGTAGTAAAAAGAATACTAGAGGAGGCAGCACCTCCTGGAGAATGAGCCACTCTCGAGGGAACTGTGTGCATGAATGAATGTTTGCAGGGGGGTCCCTGCAAGGATCTTAGGATGGATACCCAAACAGCAGGGGAGAGGGGGGGAGGGCTCCTCCTGCTTGACAAGTAACTTTCTCCATTGGTTCAAGGTGAGTGTCCATAATCAGCTGGCATTATGGGTGATATAATTCAGCTGCTACTAAATCCTTTCAAGTCTCACCTTAACTGCCTCAGAGGTTTGGTTTCTGCTTCTGTTTTGTTGTCAGAGAAAGATATCCTCTGTCTTTTCTCCTGGGTCTTTTTTTTTTTTGAGACAAGGCCTCACTTTGTAGTTTAGGCTGGGCCTGAACTCACTATGTAGCCCAGGCAAGTCTTGAACTCAGCAATCTTCCTGCCTCTGCCTCCTGAGTGCTGGGATTATAGGCGTGAGCCACCACACTTGGCACCTGGGTCATTTTTAAAGAGTTGGTGCTTTTCTACTATCGATTCCCCTTTTCCCTTTGCATCTTTGACTTGTGCTATCCAGGCTAGAGAGGGAATAGGACAGTACAAGATGATAGCCAAGGCAGAGATGTGACTCTATCTCTTCTTCTCCCTGATAAGGTGTAATAAAGTAATAAATAGCAATGACCCATGCACCAAGCTCACACATGGATTTCCCAAGTGTGATCAAAAATGGTATCCAGAGGCCTAAAATCATACAGTAGAAAATTTGCATCCATAATACCATCTCCAATGCTGCCTTTAAATGAGAACACTTAAAAATGATCAAGGAGAACAGATTTGCAGTCCTGTAGACATAGACAGTAAAAAAAGCATTTCACAGAGAAAGGGATCTCCCAAGGAGATCCAGCAATGGCATGCTGACAATGGAATAAGGTGAAAATGTCAAACCCTTGGAGGGTTTGTCAGTCAGCAAGGTCATCTAACAGGCTCACATTCTCTGTAACAACTTCCCTTCATAAAGGAAAAGATACACCTACTGATCATAGCGCATGGAAGGAGCTACCCATAGGTGAGAGAGAACAGTACTGGAAACTCTGGGAAGACTAGAATCCTTGGTCCTGGAAATCCATGGCACCTTGCCAGTGGGAGAACATGGTAGGGGTGGGGTGAGAACTGGCACATCCACCCAGGACGCAGCCTCAAGTCAGTCCCATTTCCCACCCTCCCTCTCAGAGCTCCTCATGCCTTCCTTCTGTGCTACTCAAAATATGAAGGAAAGCAGGAGAAAGAAGGAAATGGAAATGAAGACCCACAGCCTCTCTATACAGGCCACTATTTACCAGGGCCCTCCTCAAAAACTCAAGGGCCTGTCTCCTCTGGTTTTCTCCATCCTCTCCATACCCTTAAAGGCAGGATGGGTGAAAACAATTCAACCTTCAGTCTTAAAAAGTGTCACTATGATCACTGTTCATGTATCTGTGAATGGCAGAGTAAACAGAGCTCACACCATAAAGACAAGACACAGGGAGCTTTCCTAACATGAGGAGAAGAAAAAGATGGGAGCTGATGAGACCCAGGAAGGCTGTGACTGTGCCATCCATGCACCTGGGCCAGGGTGCTGCCCCAACCAATCAGGGGCCAGAGAGGAACTTTCCTGGGCTCAGCCACGTCCCAGGACCATGCCTCTTCCTCCTCCCCTGCCACATCCCTACCTCTCCCACATTTGTGCTGGATCTCCCTGTACAGCTGGGCTCAGGTAGGCAGGTGGACTCCTTCTCAAGAAACCACATTTCTCTCTGGGAGCAGGAAGCCCTACACACCTCCTCTTTCCCCCTCCTCCTCTTTAACTAGTCCATGTTTTATTGAAGGCTCCACATCCCCACCTACACAGACCATGCTATATAACCAGCAAAGTCACCCTCCAGGTCATGTCCACTGACTGTGCTTTACAAACCAGTGCAGAGTATGGTTCTCACCCTCTCGCTGTGCTACCTTCCCTCTGACACCCCACTTAGGCTTCTCTGGCAAAGAGAACCTATGAGGTCCCTGTGGCTGACATGGAGGAAAAGTCCTGTGATGGATTAAGCACTAGTGGGAATCTGGGAGCATAAAGGAGCTCATAGAGAATGGGCAGAGGGGAGAAGGACCCGAGGAGGTGTACACACGTTTGGAACCTGAAATGGAAGGAAGGGTCAGCATCAAAGTAGTACAGTTAGAAACAAAGGAGCTGAGTCACTCCCTTCCCTTCACTTTAATCATAAATGCCACACAACCTGAATGATTATCCATGCTTCCATAACCCTAAAACAGGGAAGTTATGTGAGCCATTTCCTTTCTTTCCATTCAATCATAAACCAAACACAACCCTAATGATTAGCCAGGTTTAAGCTTAGGAAGACCTGCAGATTGCTGACATCATGGAGAGAGTAAGAGAGAGACAGAGAGAGAAAGAGAGGGAGAGGGAGAGGGAGAGGGAGAGGGAGAGAGAAAGAGAGGGGAGGGAGAGAGAGAAAAACTGGGAGGCACTTTGGACCATTGGTATCTGACCCTATAAATACCAGAAACCAGAGTTACTGATCCTTTTTTTCTTACTCCCTTGAGACCTTTCTCCCCTTCATCCTTTTCCTGCTACCATCCCATGATCTTCAATAAATGTAGCTACTTCTGCATAGCAAAAGCAACCATCAACAGAGCAAAAAGACAACCTACAATTTGGGAAAAAATTTTACCAGCTGTTCCTCAGACAAAGGACTGCTATCTGGAATACAGAAAGAACTTAAAAAAACAACCCCCCAAATTTAAAGACGCAATTTAAAAATGGGCATCTGAAATGAACAAACATTTTACAGATGAAGAAGTAAAGGCAGCAAAGAAACATGAAAAAATGTTCAACATCACTGGTCATTTGAGAGATACCAATGAAAACAACATTGAGATTTCATCTCACTTTATTATAGGTAGAAAAGCCAGCTAGACATATGTAGGCAGATAGAGAGGGCCGGCCCTTGAAAGACTTGCAAAAAGAGGATCTTTCTGAAGGTCAACACCATCAATGAGAAACTACAGGCCTCATTCTCCTCCCTGGGTGGAAGGTCAAGGTCTGGATCCAGCCCCTCCCTGGAAGACAGTAATTACAAAATCCCCAGATAATGGGCAGGACCTTGAACCACCTGGA
>PVIC010007464.1:7919-51028 GCA_004025085.1 Thryonomys swinderianus | reverse complement strand
TTTTTTTTTTAATTAACTTGCAAGATATCTCTTAATCCCTCAGAATTTGAAGACAGGCAGAAAAAAATGAGATTTGAGCCTCTTTGTGAGGCTTGAACTATCCAAAGATGCAAATCCAGGTGCTTCCCTGAGCCAAGCTGGGAGCTGCGGCAGATTTGAGGGTTTCTCTTCTCTGTCTTGTGCAGACTTGATGATCCAGTCAACAACAGATCACATACACAGTGGTGATCTCACAAGGGTGTAATGGAGCTGAGAAACCCCAATGGCTTAGTGAGATTGTGGGAGATAGAACGTCACTGCATAATGAATTACTCGTGACTTTGTGGTGATGCTGGTTGTAAACAGACCTAGTGTCCTGCCAGGGATATTAAAGTATAGGTGTACAATTATCACTATACGTTATGCTTGATAGTAATAGTAAACAACTGTTACTGGCATATTTTACATTTTGCTCCTTTTATTTACAAAAGCAGAAGTGTGGTGTGGCCCATGCATGTAATCCCAGTACTATGGGAGGCTTGAGGAGAAGGATCACAAGTTCAAGCCCCCTACTGAGCAACTTCATGATTTGGTAAGTTCCTGTCAAAAGAAAACAATAAAAAATGAGCTTGGGCTTGACTTTATTCTCTGCTAGCACACACACACATGCAAACGCACACACACACTCAAAAAGAGGGAAGAAGAAACAGTTCGCTGTAAAACAGAAAAACAATATGTCCTATGACATTGCATGGCCCAGCACATTTCTGTTCACTGCATCAGGCTGCAGGAAGACTCCCTCACAGTGACTCTGTGGGTCTGTGTAAGTGTGTGCTGTCATGTTCTCACAAAGCAGAAGCTGCTGTATGACTCATGTCTCAGATGGAGCCATGCCACTGAAGAGCACGTGACGGTACACGAAGCTTAGAAAAAATGTCTCAAGACATCTTAGACACCTCAGAAGTGATAACCCGGCTTCTGAGCCAGCTCTCTGAACTCTGACTTTGGTATTCCCACAGCTTCAGACTTCACCAATATTCTCAGGTGCCACCAGAGTATGTGCCCAGGATGACAGAGACTTCTGGAGGACAATATTGTGGGTCTTTTTATTTATCATGATCTGAATATTGTCTTCTGATACATGATGTTTGTTTCAGGTTGCATAAGTAAAGTTTTATTAAAACATAACCATCCTCACATTTTTGTTTTCAATTGCCTTTCCACTGCAACTGCATGGCTGAATCTAATTGATTCTTGCTACTCAAAGTAGTTGTGGTCTGATGTAGTCACCATAAATATTAAATTAGCAAATACTGGACCAATGCTTCTGGAGAGGACACAAGGTTAATATACTGTGTAACTCTGGTCGCATTTTTGTCAGTCGATTACGTAAGCTTATTTTATGTTTATATCTGTTTAAAAATACCTTGTTTAATATGTACTGTTGCTTCACTGACATGGAACTCCTGGTTAACAGCATGTAAACTCTTGCCTGTTCAAGAAGCTTCCGTAACACAAGCATTTATCCCCAAGGTGCATCATGGTCTTATATTTAGAAACATTAGATGGTACTTTAGCACTAACTATGCTTGGAGTCTGTTTTGAACAATAAAAGTTTTAACAGAAAACACCAAAATGTAAACAAAAGAAAGAAACAAACTAATCCCTGAAAAGCATACATATTTACAGTAGGAGAGCTAAAATAAGATCAAATGCCACCCTATTCACTGTCAGCTATAAACATGGTGTCATATGATTCACATTCTCTCCCTGCCCTACATACGTTAAAGGTATCTTGAGTATTAATTTGGGAATTACAGGCAAGTTTTAGTAAGCAGCCTAACTTAAAAACACAGAAACCACAAACCATGAGAACTGGTTACAGTGGAATACAAACTATAAGGTATTTACTGTGTGTTCCTTTATTTAAAAAAAAAAAGGTTGCTTTCTGCTATCTGGTATGTCCAGACTCCTTCCAAAGAGGGTAACAGGCAAAATGGGACCCACTGTGTCATAACTATGCTCGAAGAATGGGAGCTCAGAAGCAAAAACAAATTCAAATCATTTGCTGGAATCAGGATGCTGAGAGTCAGACAAGGGCTGTATTTGGAAGCAGTCTCCAAACTGTAGTATAAAATCAATTTCCTGTCTTTGAAAATCTTATCTCCTGTTATTCATTCAACCAATTTTTCTCCCACATACTCCAGTTTTAAATACTAGTTCTTGGACAGTTTTATTGAAATGTGAAGTGTAAAGAGGAAGGGTCATTGGAAGAAGACAAAAGAAAAGGTCTGTCCCATTTATGACTTAGATGATTATCTCTGAAGCTGCTTATGGCATAATATTCAGAGAGGATTAGATATTAGCTACAGCCAAAGGAGGAGCAAAAATGAGGAGTAGGAAAACTAGCAGGGTAGGTCCAAAAAATAACATAACCCAACTGACAGACCACAGGGACACAAAACTGTTGAGTTACCAGTTTTATTCAGTGAGAAGAGAGATAGTTATGGGAGTAAGTGTAGGGGAGAAGAAGGTTACTGAAGCCCTGTAAGCCCTTTGTGGACACAGAGGGTAGAAGGTCCCCGGGTCTGCAGCCCGGGCACATCCGAGCCACATGCTAACCTGCTTTCCACTCTGGCTCTGGGCACCACCCAGAGGCAAATGCAACTCCATGTTTTCATTTGTAACCTAATAAGTGTCTAAAATTTACCAAGTGTCTAGAGTTTACTTTAGTGATATCTGGCCATATCCAGAGAGAGAAACCAAGAAAGAAAGAATCTGGACGTAGCCCTCCTCATGGAACTGTTTCTTGCCCACCCTGTAGATAAAAGGAGGGCAGTTCCGGTGTGGGAGACATGGCGTTCTGTGGGGCCCTCTGAGGGACAGTCAATAGGCCGTAGTTCCTAGGCTGCTGTGAAGGAAGAAGCTTAAGGTAAAGCTAGAACTAGTTCCAGGAGACAGAGTTTGCCCCAGCTCACGAACAGGAGGGCTTTATTCCTCAGGGCTTTATTCAGAGGAGAAGGCTGCAGGTATTTGCATCCTAGAAAAAGGTCAAAGCTAGTGTCCATGACTCCATGAAGAAGTACCAACAATGGCTATGCTTGTTTCCCCTAATCCCCCGGTGTAGGGGCTATCTGAGGGCTTTTCTATTTACCCTGATCTCTAATGTAACATTTCTTTTTCCTGGAAGCAGAGGGTCAAACAGATGAAAGAACTAGAGCCCTAGAATTCTGGTCCCAATATTTTCCCCCACTGATCATGTGCTCTCGACCCTAATTACTAGCGCTTATGGCTATCAAAAGTGCAGCCAGTATATGGAATATGGGTTAAGAGTAGAAAGTGGATGCTGGGGTGCCATGCTGCTGACCCTCTGCACTACAGAGGCACACACCCCAGGACTGTCAGGTTAGTTCAGATGTGGATTCACACAACTTTCTAGCATTACAGTGGCTTTGAAATCCTTGTATGTATCTGAAGTCATCCCAGAGACCAAAAATGTTAACCAACCGTCTTAGCATTTGATCTAATAGAGTGGGTTTTACTCAAAGTGTAACATCAGTGGGGTCATGGAGTTGACTCTTTTTCTCAGTCATCATCAGGCTCAGACAGGAGCCTGTGCCAGCTTCTGAGGACCCAGGAGTGCCCGAGACCAACAGAAGATAATGCACACCACTGACGTGCTGACTTTTTTTTTTTTTTTTGGAGACAGGGTCTCGCTTTGTAGTTCAGGCTGGCCCTGAGCTCACTATGTAGCCCAGGCAAGCCTCAAACTCAGCAATCCTCCTGCCTCTGCCTCCCGAGTGCTGGGATTACAGGCGTGAGCCACCACGCCCTGCACTGATGTGCTGACTTTTTGAGGCCTCTCCATAATTGTTGTCACGGTGCTATCCTAATTTTTTTCACACCAACACATTGGTTCCTTTTCCTCCATGTCTTTGCTAGAATTCATTATTTTTGTCTATTTGGTTAAACCCACTCACAAAGAGATGGAATCCCATTATGGTTTTCATTTGAATTTCCCTAATGGCTAATGATATGAAATATTTTTCATATATTAATTTGTCATTTTTATTTTGAAAATTGACTGTTGAGATTATTTGCCTGATTTTCTTGGATTAGTAGGTGTTTATTGTGTTTTGAGTACTTTCTAGGAGCTCACTATTACCGCTCTGTCAGAAGAATACTATTTTCCTCAATTCTGTAGGTTTTCTCTGTTAATTGTTTCTTTTTCTGTGGCGCCTGTTAGTTTGATCTCATTCCATTTGCCAATTTTTGCTTTTGTTTCCTCTCTTGCCAGTGTCTTATTCAGAAAATCATTGTCTGTACCACGATTTTGAATTTTTTTTTATATGTTTTTAATCTGACAATTTTAGAATTTCAAGTTTTACCTAAAGGTTTTTGATCCATTTTCAGTATTTTTAAAAAAATTTTTTTGTGGTGCTGAGGATCAAACTCGGGCCCTTATACTTCTAGTGTACATGCAGTACCACAAGCTAAATCCCTGGCCCTAAGTTAATTTTTAAAGTTATTTTTTATTTAAAATTAAAAAAAATTATTAGTACACGTTTGCAGTATATAATGTCAGTGTTCCGCATGGGATGTTGGTACATCTACATAACACATTGCTTGTTTGTTTGTTTTTGAGGCAGGATCTCGCTTTGTAGTTCAGGCTGACCCTGAGCTTACTATGTAATCCAAGTAAGCCTCAACCTAACAGGAGTCCTCCTGCCTCTGCCTTCTGAGTGCTGGAATTACAGGCATGAGCCACCACGCCTAGCACTGTGGTATGAGGTTACCAGAATCAAACCTGGGACCTTGTGCCTGCAAGGCAGATGCCAGAACCACTGAGTTAAATCCACAGCCCTACATATTAAATCCTTTCGCATCCTTTCTTCCTTCTTATCCTCCATTTCTATTTTTTTTTTTTTTTGAGACAGGGTCTCGCTTTGTAGTTCAGGCTGGCCCTGAGCTCACTATGTAGCCCAGGCAAGCCTCAAACTCAGCAATCCTCCTGTCTCTGCCTCCCGAGTGCTGGGATTACAGGCGTGAGCCACCACGCCCGGCACTGCATTTCTCTATTTTTTAAAAAATTTAGATTATTAGGGTGTCAAGTTGAGAGGTAGTGGTCAAGTTTCAATCTTCTGCCTCTGGATACCTAGTTTTCCTAGCACCACTTAAGTGACCCTCCCCCTCGGGTAGATCTCCAAAGAAAACGAAGTGCTGCATATACCAAAAGAGACAGCCTTTTGCCTGTGTGTCTTGCAGCAGTATGTGTAACTGCAGAGAAAGAAAATCAGCCTAGATTCCCATCAGTAGATGAAAGGATGTGAAAATACGGTAAATACAAACAGTGACTTATTGTTCAATCTTAAAGAAGAGCGAGGCCTGTGATTTGCAGCAAAATGGATAGAATTACAGAAGACCAAAATGGATAGAATTACAGAAGGGGTAAGTGAGTCACGCAGAAAAACAGGTAGCACACGTGACATGTTGTAAGGTTGGCTTTAAAGTAGAAAAGTGGGTACAGGAGACTGGGGAGGTTGCCAGGCAGGAAGCAGGTGTGACAGTGAAATACAGGGCTGGGGAGCTCAGCGGCACCATGTCTCTCTTGCAAGCACAAGGGCCAGGGGCCAGTCCTTGGTAGTGTGTGTGTGTGTGTGTGTGTGTGTGTATGTGTGTGTGTGTGAGAGAGAGAGAGAGAGAGAGAGAGAGAGAGAGGGAGGAAGATGAATGGTTGGATATGACCAGTGGATGTTGGGTGAGTGTGCAAATATCATCCGGAATCTCATTATACTCTGTACATTCATTGGTTCACAAAATCAGTCAGACAGCAGGCTGTGAACACATAGGTGCTGCACACTTACTTAGCAGGATTCATTCGTCCCAGTGGTCCTGGTTCAGGGGACCCCTTGGCCCTGGTTGCTTATATTGGAAAAACATTACAGTGCTGGGTGTGTGTATAGCAAGTGGAGCGTGAGAACCTAAGAACTCAGGCCTTGGACCTCACCTACGTCCATTTGGAGTTCTCACATTACAGGAACCAAACGAAGGCCTTTCCTTCTTCAGAGCCTGTTTTCCCGGAGGTGAGGTGTGAGGTTAGGGATTAGTTAAGACGCGCTGTGAAGACGGGAGTCTTTATCTGGGAAGCACAAGTGTAGGAAAATTGACAGCACTGATTAAATTGTATGTAATATATTTCCTTCCAGCATGGTCAGACGGCTGACAGTTAAAAGACTTAAAGGGCCGCCTTCTCAAGACATCATTCTCGAAGCTTAGATGTCTATTTGGGAGCAGTTTCTGCTGAGTGACATAACTGTCCTGAGACTTTGTTTTGAATTACTCTGTTGTTATTGTTGTTTTGGTTTTACAGTGCTGGGGATGGAACCCAGGGCCTCGGCCATGCTGGACACAGCCAGGGCATGGTCCCACTGAGCTAGTCTCCCAGGCTGTTTGTTATGGGTTTTTTTTTTTTTTTTTTTTTTTTTTTTTTTTTTTTTTGCTTTTTGAGACAGAGTCTCGCTTTGTAGTTCAGGCTGGCCCTGAGCTCACTATGGTGCCCAGGCAAGCCGCCGCAAACTCAGCAATCCTCCTGTCTCTGCCTCCTGAGTGCTGGGATGACAGGCGTGAGCCACCACGTCCGGCATTTGTTTGTTATGTTTTTGAGGAGCAGTTCCCATGTGAGTAGCTGAGTGACCAGAGAAGTTAGCAGGGGTACAGGGCACGTACAAGGATGCGGAGGACCAGAGTCCTCAAAGAGAACGGTCAGAGTAATTTGAAGCCAAGAACCGTGAGGCAGTTACTTACAGGTCTGTTCCAAGCTGCGGAAGAGTGAGACCTTCATCACAGGCAGAAAGGAACGCCCCTTGTCTGCACTGAAGTTGAAAGTTTTTGCAAGAGAGAGACCAATATCCAATGCAAATGCTTTTTTAAAATTATTACCCTGTTTAAAAATGTCCTCTGGGCTCCACTGATTTGATCTCTCAAATAAATGCACATTTAGATGTCTTGTCTTGTAAGGTCCAAACAGATAGGAAGAGAATGTGAGACTGAGCACTCTCTCAGTCCTTGGACCTTCCATTAAGTGTTCACTGGACTGCCGGATTTTGTTTTCCTAATTGAAGAGAGGCTCCGAGTCAGCTAAAACCACGCCCGGCGTTCCCTGTTCACCCCAAAGTCTGTGTTGGAGGGTGTCTGTGGTTGCTGCACTACAGAGATGGTACTTGTCGTGCTTTCAATGGATCCCCCCCCCCCAAATTCACGTGTTGGAATAGTAGTTCCTCGATAAGGCAGTGTTGAGCGGTGGGGCCTAGTGGGAATTGGATGTTTCTTTATTTACTTGTTTGTTTCTGGTACTGGGAATCTTGTGCTGGTGAGGCAGGTGTGAGCTAAATGCCCAGACCTCTCATGGGAGGACTTGTGGTACAGGTTGGACCTCTCATAAGTTGATTCATGCCTTTCTTGCAGGAATGGTTAACCATGGTGAGCTTGCAGCTGTTTTTCTCCTCCGTGCCACCCACTCGCGCTTCTGCTTTCCGCCAAGAATGGAAGCAGCCGGAGCCCTAACCCTAAGCAAGCAGGCGTTGTACTGTGCGCTTGGACTCTGCAGCCTCCACATCTATGCGGCCAAATAAAATCACCCAATCCCAGGCATTCTGTTGTAGCAACTGCAGACAGACTGGGGCACTTCTTTAAAGGAGAAATGTCTTCCTTTATCCAGTTGACTCAGGCCAGGGATTGTCCTCGTTGGTCCTATTTTCCTGAGCCCAGACATGGAGCTCTGATAGTGGGGAATGATGTGCTTTTTTTCTTCATCCTCTGGTTTCAGAGGCAAATCTCTCTGTAAAGCAGATGGTCAGGGTTCTAGTTGTCACATTTCCGAGGCTCTGAAATTACACCAGGAACTGTGAGAAGTGGTGGAGACAGAGAGGAGTAAAATAATGTTTACCTTTATAGAGATCCAGTTTAGTAGCAGGCCCACGTGCGAGCCAAAACAAACCAAAGCTAAAGGCGGAGACAATTACAAGACAGTGAGGCGCCCCGGGGGGCTCTTTACAGGGACTTTCCCCGGAAGGATGCCTTGCTGTGAGCGAGGCACGACTTAAATTTTCCTCTCACCTCCTGCATTGAAATGTTAGCGGGGACTCCCCGTTCACCACAGAGGGTGTCATTGGCACTTCGGGGTGTGCCCAACCCTCTGACAAAGACAAGGAATAAGGGCTGAGCACGAAAAGTGAGGTTCCAAACTCACCGCCACCCAGGAAGGCTGCTGATTCACTGTTTGTTTCTTACTCTCCAGAGACTTCACAGTTGGAAAACCGATGTCCATTAAAATGCATGGATTAAGCAAATATAATTTTTTTAACAATATGTCAAAAACCATAGGTGTTTTAAAGCTTCTGAATGTCTCAAGAAGGCCAATGACACAAAACTAGCAGGAATACAATTTCTTTTTAAATCAATAAAGGGTTTTAGTTCATTCAGACCACTTTAGTGTGCTAACACATGGCTTGCGTTGGCCTTTCCTTGGGCACGTTCCTGGGGTGAGCAGCCAGTTCTTTGCTCTGGAGACACCAGCCTGGCGAGCTGACCCTGTGTCTGCACATAAGGTAGCTGAGGCAACTGCTGATCTTACTGGATGTGCACTCGTGTGATTGTTTTCTACTGACTCCAGCCTTCGTGACCCCACGCTCTTTCTCCATGATGTATGCAGCCTGTTAGGGAAGAAACTGAGACATAAAATTCATTGTCTCCAGTGAGCTGAGGAATTCAGGGGCCTGCACATCAAGTTAGGCTGAGCGTGGCCTCCTCACTGGTCTCTCATTCCCTCAGGACTGTCTTCAGGTGCTGTTGGTTCCACTTCCAGTTATCTTTGTAGTTAAGTCCCTTTTTCCGTCCTCTCCGGTCACTCGCCTGGCTCCGGGCCTCTTTACTGTCTGTGGCAAGGGCTGCACCTGCTTCCAAGCCTCAGCCCTGTCTGCTGAATCCAGCAGCCACGATACTTACAGATGTTTCTCTTAAAATGCCTGAAGTGCACAATCTAATTTTATTGCTGCGCTCTGTTGAAGCTTTCCAAAGCTCCCATAGTCCTTGGGCGCCATTCTGACTCTCCCAAGGCTCAGGGAGGCCCTGCTCTTGGGGTACCTTCTACAGTGTCCCCTCCAGCCACACTGAGCCTCCCCCTCTCGCAGCTAGTAGCAGACCCCTCTGGGACGCCCTTCTCCCGGGCTGCTCCTGCCTGGAATGCCTTCGGCCCCTCCCTTACCTCTTGATCCTCTCTCAGCATTGGCTGTCTTCTTTCTCTGGGGCTCTGGGTGGTAGGACATTGCTGGACAGCGCATATTATTGAAATACTTTAACTGTCTTTTTGGAAGGACTATAAGCTCCTTCAAGTCAAGAGAGGGAATCCATTCTGTGGTTTTCTTCCGTTGGCCCAGAGCTGCTACTGAACTATGCTTGTTGTGTTGAATGATTAGCTAAGGAGGAATCTGGGAACAACACTGCTAAATTCCAGAGACGTTACAAGGAAAGGTATCTGCCAGACCTTGACTACCTTACTGTTGAAGTCTGGCCACCCATGCTTGTACGATGTTAATTTAATCAACATTTCTCTTATACATGCATGTAGTTCATTTTAGGAAAATGTTTAGGGCAAAATAAGAAACAGACATTCAAGCATAATAATACTTAATGCTTGGGCTGTATTTGGATTTTTTTTTTTTGCTATTTATTCTCTATTTTACAGATATACATGAGAACTGAGATTGAGTAATGATTTTTCTAAGATCACAGAGCTAATATAAATGGTGGTTTGATCCTATAAACTCTGGTTCCGAAGTCTGTGCCACTGTCTGTTACAAGATATGGACTGTAGTAGAAGAATAAAACCATAAACTAAAACAACTAACAGACTCCAACTGATTACCCTGTTGCAGGTTCTATTCGCAAGGCTTCTTTCATCGGGAAAGTCAGGCAATTTAACCCAGAAGTACCTTGTCGTCCTCTTGTGTAAAATGGAATAATAATGGTTTCAGCCTTACAGGGTTTGTGGTGAGTATGAAGTAAGATAGAGCATCATAAAAGTAGGTCAGTTTGGGAGACTACTGGCTTTCATGAGCAGTCATCCATGGAAAGTAATGAACACCATCATTCTTCAGTGTCAAGGGAGGAATTGATTCCAGGCCCTCTTTCAGCTATCAAATTTGGTGAATGCTCAAGTCCTTTAAATAAAATGGTGTAGTGTTTGCTGACATAGATTCTCCCTTGATTTTTTTCTTTTGAAAAATTTTCCTCATTCAGCCAGGCATACTGCTACATGCCTATAATCTCAGTGCTCAGGAGGCTGAAGCAGGAGGATTACGGTGAGTTCAAGGTCAACCTAGGCTACATAATAAACTCAAGGCCTGTTTGAGCTATGTAGCAAAACCCTGTCTCAAAACAGCCAAGCTTTTTATTCTTCATTCAGATAAATAAAATTTATGTTTTGTGTGTACATGCAGTATAATGTTTATATTCCCTGTGTGGAGTGGTAAGTGTACATAACATATTTTAATTCCTTTTTCATCCCCTATTTCTCCCCTCCTTCCTTCTCTCTCATCCCTTCATTTCTTGATCCACTTCCCATTTGTAAAGGATCTGTCTCCTTTCTTCCTGTTATATATCCTTTATCTTTCTCTTGTTTAAATAATTTGAGCTCATCCAAGTGGACTCGTGATGCTCTCATTTGTGTGTCTGATTTATTTCACTTCATGTTCTGATAATTCAATGTAAGTACTACACAAATAGTTGTTATATTCTATTGTTGAAGGGATGTCAGGAACATGGATGTACCTGTGCAGTATAGCTATTATTTAAAAAATATTTTTGACCCATGTTTGGTTGCACTGAAGGATGTGTTAGTCATCACTATGGGGGATGATGACTGAGGTCCCAGCAGCTGAGGGTTCTTTCGTTCAGTTCAGATATAAATCATGAACAGGCAAAGTGCACCTCTGCTGCTGACCCGGAGGCCACTGGGTAACCCGTTAATGCCAGGTGCGATTGCTAGACTACACCATTTTCTGCTCTCTGCCATTCATCTTCATTGGTTGCTGGTCTCTGAAGCTCTTTAGGGCTAACAGCTTGAAGTGTTTAGAATGCTTTCCTGTAAAGAACTCTGTCCACACTACTCAGGATGAGTACCCTGCCTAGATTTAAAGGGCCTTCTAAGGGCCAAACAGGGCCTCTGGAGTGAGGCTGCAGTGCAGGGTGAGTGCCCAAGAGTGAGCCCTCCCAGAGCAACTCTTAAATGGGAGGGGAAGGCTGCTTTATAACAAGCAGGCCTGTGATTGGCCCATATTCAAGTGTGTTGGGTGAGCCTGCTGATGCATCTAAATTGCTCTAAATTTGACCCTTACTGAATGTTCTGATTTTAATTCTACTCCTCAGTGCAAATTCAGGTGTACTGTAGTCAGGGTAGACATCTCACAGAGTGGGGCCAGGGCATTCAGGGCAGCTCCACCTGGTTCAGCAAAACATCAAGGGGCACAAGCTGCTGAAGTGACCGCTAGCCCATCTCTGCAGAAATGGCAGGGCCCAAACCAGGGACTCTGCAGGGAGGCCAGGGGCGTTGAGCACAGCTCGCCGGTGTGGCAGTGGTTGGGCATGTTAGTTGTAGGCCTGGTGCTTACCGCTTCTTCAAAGAGGTGGTGGGGACTGGAAGTACCTGAGCGGAGAGGGTACCAAGGCTGACAGCTGAGCTCCACTTCCTGCCAAAGATGCCCAGAGAGTGGGCACAAGGAGACTCACGGTGTGGGAAGAGGACACTAGACCCTCGGGCAAGTTGTCCCCGTCCGTCCTCTGGCCCAGGGGGAGAGAAGGGAAGGGAGGAAGAAGGCCGCAACACCAGCTCTCTCACCACCATAGGATAAAAGGGGGAGTCAGCGCTCTTCCGGTCTTTCTCCACCGGACTCGGAACAATTTGAATCTTGTAGGCCTGCCTGTTTCACCGAGCCCAGTGGACATGTATAGCTTTAGAGAAGCAGAAACGACAGCACTAGCTGGAAGGGAATTGGGCCTCAGGAGAGAGTGTGAGAAGTTGAATGAATGTCTGGAAACACTCGTCCACTCTTGCACTGACTTAAAAACAAAAACACGGGACCCCCTGGGCCTCAGGAAAATGTTGTTGCTACCTCGGAGAGCTGGAGAGTTTCATCCCAAGATCTCAAAATGCTAGAACTGGATTACGCTGCCTTGGCTTTTAGGGAATGGAAAGAAGAGGCTACGTTTTCAGCGGAAATCCAACCTCCTTAGTAAGGCGGGACGCAGAGTTTCTGGGTTGCTTTGGGATTTTTTTTCTCGGTGTACGTTGTTTTGTTTTGAACTATTTAATGTCACAGGGGCTCCTTGATCACAGAAGGCTCTGCCATGGTGCTACAACAGGCACGTCCAGGTGGCCTGGCACCCTCTGAGCGCCACTACTCCTGTCCATGACTGGCCACCATGCCTTCCGCGTATAGCTCAGCGTGAGGTCCAGCTGCCTCTCACAGGACCAGGGGCCATTTAAATCCCAGGGTCGCACTGTTTAGTGAGTTCAGCAGTGACATCCAAACCTAAGGGTAAGACTGGTAACCACTTATCTGCTCTCATTCACTCTCTGGTTTTCTCTCATCCTAAGCCCATTTCATCCCAAGAAAAGTACAAATGCAAATAACGTCAGGAAATACAAGGGAACAGTGTTTCCAAAAAACCCCCAAACCTTCATTTAAGTGCCAAAAGAAGAAAAGAGCTGTATATGTGGGAAGCAAACAAAAGAAGTCTCGGTGTAGAGTTTCCACTGATCAGAATACACTCACTAGAATGCCCTGCAGCCTGCGTCACACCTTTGAGTTTGCGGACTCTTAAGTGCCAAGCTGCTTGTCTTGTGTTGCCTCCTGGAATGCAATTTCTTATTTCAATCTGCACACTAAGCTCTTGGCCTCTTCCTTCCTGTTTCTTGATAACTGGGCTCTTCTCATCCTGGCCCCCGTTTCTTCACACAAACACCTCATTCTCCCCGTGACTTTTCTCTCTGAATTCTCTTAGACCACGTTTCTGCCTCTGAGGATCCACCTCAACCCCCGGGTAGGTCCCTGTGCCCTGTGTCTCCTCCCACTCCTGTCTTCTCTCCTGTCTCTTCCCCTACACCTCCTGGGGCGTCCCCTTTCCATCCTTGCACCCCCTCCAAAAGCAAACAAAACACCAATAAAAACAAAACACGCTTAAAACGGTTTCTAGCCTTCCCTTGACTCACAAAGCGGAAGATTCATTGTGTGTGTTTTTTTCCCGTTTCTCATAATTTTCAAGTATTCAGCCCATCTCTGCGAGACAGGCCAAGGAGGAGTTCTTCATCTCTGAGATAGTTCCACATTTCCCCTAGGTCCAGGAAGTCCATTTTTTCCCTTGCTTTAGTGATCCTTATAGACTGAATTTCCTGCTTCCTTGGAATGTTATTAACAATCTATTCATGTTTACATTTTGGAACACTGTAGAAAAAAAAGAGCTCAGTTACCTTTGTTACTGGAAGACAATTCATCCTGTCAGCCCTGGAAGCGAAAGGATCTTGTTTCTGTGGGACAGATGTTAAATCCCCGTTTCTTACCCATCTATCTCTGTGCCAAGTGGGGGAAGGGCAGAGACTTCACTGAGGTTCAGATCTTGAGTCACCTTTGATTTAAAAAAACCTTAGACGACTGTTTTTCAATGAGAAGTCTCTTAAATTATATGTCAGTAAAAGTTATTTTACACTGGTTTCTAAGAAACTTCCAGCTTTGATTAGCAGTTGTAAGTAATGTGTACATAAACTGGAAATAAGAGAACAGATACATTACGTCTTGGTAAGTTAATAGTACTTTCTATTATAAACCTTTGAAAAATTTGAAGAAGGGGTGGAAGAAGGATCCTTTGGACGGAAAATACCAGGGACTAGATAGACTGTGGAAGATGCATCTTTGCCTTAGTCTTGTCTCCACCAACTTTTGGGTATAAATATCTCATCAAAGAAAACTAACACACATCAAAATGTGTTAGTTAGATTTCACTTTCTGTAACAAAATTTCTGAGCTAATCAATCTATGAAGGTGAAAGGTTTATTGTAGCTCATAGCTTGGGAGATTTCAATCCAGTGCTGGCTCCTGTTCTGGACGTGTCGTGGCATATCACGAGGGGAGTGTTGGGGAGAAAAGTGGTTGTCTCTCGGCTATGATGTGAGAGGAAGAGGAAGGAGCCGGGGTCCCACAACACCCTGTAAGGGGCGTGGCTACGAAACCCCGTACATCTCTACCAACCCTTTCTCTTTCCACATATGCCTCCCCAGTAAGGTTGGAAGGCACCGGTTATGGATTGTTAGGTTCCTCAGTTTTTCTTTAGATTTTACTTTTCAAAAAGTCTCACAAGCCTGAAAAATAACAAAGAAACAAACAAACAAAAACAGAAAAACCCCACTTAGCGAAGAACCGTTGGATGTTGGTAGCCCCAGTGTATGCATTCACAAGTTCACGAGGGGCCGGGCAGGATGATCTAAGCGAGACAATGACCATGGGCTTTGTCCAGTGACCTCCTGGTCCCAGGGCCTATGTCCTTGCCCTTGCTCATTATAAGGCACGGTCATCGTTGGTGCAGTAGCCGTGAGGGCTGACTTCGGTGCGCAATTACTCACTAAGTGAACTGGGCGGGCAAACAGAGGGCGTGTCTGAAGCAAGAGCGCAGGGTGCCTCTGAGAGAATCGACTCCAGCCCGATAGTAACACGAGCACAACCTCTGCTAGTGACTTAGGCTTCAGGGTTCTCTGGGGCAGTGAAAGATGGGTTTAGACATGATGGCCTAAGACATTTTGATTTTCATTTAGTACAGTTCTGAAGAAACCAGGTCTAGTGACAGAGGCTAAGTAAATAAATTGAGACACAGTGGCAGTTAAAATTCTGCTACTGAATGGCTGACGGTGTAGCTCAGGGCTGGATGCTTGACCCCATCCTTCCATCTAAAAGAAAGAAAAATGGCCACGAAGAACTCCTTCATTCAGAATTAGTACACATAGTATTGCTACGTAGTTTTTTGGTTTCAGATGTGTGATCCCATAGGTTTAATGATCTCCAAACTCTGCGAAATCGAAATCGGAGGACAGCGCTGAGCCAAAGCGCGCGTGAAGGCAGGATGGCGACGCGTGTTCTCTCCCCTCTCAAATAACACGAGTGAATTCAACCAGTTCACTAGAGCAAACAGTAAATTTATTAGGTGCCTACAGTCGCTGCAGAGGATTATAAAGATGTGTAGGAGATGCGCCGCCTGCCCTCAAAGAGCTCACAATCTAGGCGGTTAGTCGGGGTGGAGCTGCGCCCACAGCGCAGCAGGCGACATACACTGAGTTCTTGGAAGCGTCCATACCGTCTGAGTTCTTCTCCGGTCAGAGACGGAAGGAATTCTTACAGTGGGGAGCTGAGCAGCGGCAAGTGGTCTTCTGTGGGATAAACTGGGAGGTCTCGGTTTTGCTTATGAGCCTATCTGCTCGGCCGTTACTTATTCTTGCAACCTCCACTGTCTCAGGATGATTCTCCGACGGGACCTTTGTTCCCGGCAGCCTCTGCGTTTCCTGAACCCTCAGCAGAATTTCCTGTTTTGATGAGCGGCTCGCTCGCAGTTTGGCCTTGGAATAATTCATGGCTTGCTGTTTTCTTCAACAGATCTTTTGAGTTTTGCGGATGCTAGCTAGCCTTCCTACACTTCGCAGCCTGTGCTTTTAAGGGTCAGAAGTAGGATGCAAAACCAAGGAAAGCAGGCCAGACTCTTCCCTTATGTTAAACATTTAATAGTGCACTCACTGGTTAAATTCTGTACAGATATAGGGCAAATTATAAACTTCTTCCTTTTATTTATTTTGTTCACTTAAACTATCTTCATGTAAAGTGTATTTACAATTAAGGGGGGAAAAAGCCTTGAGGTACAAAACCCAAAAGAATATCTGAGGTATAAATACAAGTATATTTTAAATAATAATCTTTATCATGCTTTATCTATGTCTGAAAGCACAGTGGACAGACATGTATACATGTTTCTTAACAGAATGGTATATACAACATACAATCTTACAAATCTGGAAGCCATCAAAGTTGAATATATAAGTATATCTTCACAAGGAACACTGATATCCAAAATACTCAAAATTTTAAAACTCTAATCTGACCCCAAAAATTCTTCAAAGAACGTCTGAAATAACACTGACAATGGTAACTAAAATATAACAAAATAAAAATCCTTCTTACAACTCTCATTCA
This sequence comes from Thryonomys swinderianus, assembly GCA_004025085.1. Taxonomy (NCBI): domain Eukaryota; kingdom Metazoa; phylum Chordata; class Mammalia; order Rodentia; family Thryonomyidae; genus Thryonomys; species Thryonomys swinderianus. Next base: position 34,766 of record PVIC010007464.1, on the reverse strand, counting down.
TACATTTATTCACTTTTGATCCATACAAAATAAATTTACTAATACTGTCTTGAGTCAATCTTTACCATTCCAGTAAAACCTGTATAAAGACCACCCTTCCAAAACACTGAGCTTTTTATTTTCAGTATGATTACTACTTCTCATTATTACCAAAATATATTTTAAGGTCATTAAAAGGGAAAAGAAAAAGAAATGTAGAAAAAGCAAAACAGAAAGTCTAGAAAAGTTGTCTGCTGCTAAGGACAGACCCCTATTAATAAATATGTGCATTTTGCAAGAATGCTATTAAGAGCTACCACAAAAAAAAAAAAAAAAGCTTTTTGTGCCAAGATTAAGTTAAATTTACAGAGATTCCCTTGGGAGACAGTTTCCTATGTTCCCATACATAATGGGTACAGTGTCTTCAACAGTTTATGCTATAAACATGAAAATGCAAAGAATTTCAATAGATAAATGTTTTGATGTTTAATTCAGGAATAAATTTTTGAATGTTTAGTTTTTACTTCTCATTTAAAAGCAAAAACAAAACTATGCTTTGGTGTCAGTAAGGATGGGGAGTAGGACACTCATTTCTGAGCTAATCTTTGCTAGCTAACTGCAGGTTAGAAACAAACTGCGTGTGAACTGAGTATCAAAATATTCTACAATTCCATTACATTGAAGGGAAAGAAGAAGAAGTTGATGGAGAAATAACATACTTCACAACCTGGAAAAGAATAAATAGGTAAGGGTGTCGGGTCCCCTTTCTGAATGGATCCATGGGTAGTCGGACAGTCCAGGTTAAACTGAGCCTGGGGCATCAACATGCTTCCTGGGGCATCTCAGTGTGCCAGACACTGCATCCCAACTTCCTTCACATCCAGGCTATTCAACAGTGACACACACACATTCACACTCCTCTGTGCAAACCTTTCTTTGCTCATCTCAGTGAGAGTAACATGTCAGAGTACCAACTATTCCAGTGGATACACCAGTCCCTCAACACACTGCGGTACATGACGTAGGCACACATACACCGATATCACAACAAAATGAAGTTTCTTCATTTTCTTCCATAATGTATTTAGGGTTTTGCTTCTCAGAAGCAACTTGAATAATAATACAAATACATTTTTCTTTTGCACAGTCTTATATATTCCAGTCAAGGTCTAGAACTTAGACCTAAAACAAACAGGAAGCAGCTTTAAAAAAATGTATTAAATGACTAGAGTCAATCTCTACACTCCAACTTGTACTTAGGATCAGGCGCAGACCCATTCTCCTATGGACTGGCATCGCCCGGGCGGGTACAGATGCTTCGCTTCAGGAATCACCTCGATCTGGTGGCTTTGGTTTCGCTGTGCTGATTACTGAAGGAGTCTCGGATCTTTACCACTTCAGCTGCACACAAATGCCCGAAAGATTTCGTGTACCACTCTGGCATGTGGCCCCTGTGGCACGAAGGACAAATGGTGATTTATTTAAGCTACGAAAGCTCTGAAGTCAAGGTGAAAGCAGTCATGAATATAACCCATTTCGTCCCCTCTAGGGCTAGGGATTGAACTCTGGCCTTGTGCATGCTAGGAAAGTGCTGTACCACAGAAGTACAGCCGCAAGCTCCCCTTCCGTTCTTTGAGGAAGGAAATGTGTAAGTAAAGGTTATTCTTTTATCTCCAAGCGATCTCCTGGCATGTCCATTGCATTTGAAACTAGAAACCTCCAAGGAATAACATATTAGTCATAGGTAATGGGTGGAACTGCTGTAAAAAGCCTTTGACATAAGCCATACAAACAGATCACATGGATACCCAAAGAGCTAGCAATATTGGAAGATTTCACAGGGAAACTTACTTTACATGGGAGACAACTTTTAGAGTTTTCAGAAGTTTAAATTTTTGGCCTGTGTGGCTGCATTCCACTCATTTTCTGCTATGAATATATATTCATTCACAGCATGAGACCTAGGCCTAATCAATGATTAAAAGTACACTTGACACTATTCAAACACTTTCGAATAGAAAAAGAGAAACATCTGTTTGCTAGTTCACACGTTGAAAATACAAAATTTCCCGTGGTATTTAAATTCAGGGCAGAACCACCAAACTTGCTTTGCTTTAGAATCACTTTCTCTAAGGAATCCAGATCAGGCAGAGGCGTAAGAGCAGCAAACATAAAGGAGCTGCTTTGTAAACTCAGGATTAGTGAAGTCACCAAGATATAGGACATATTTGTGTAGGTCATTCTTTGTATGACACGAAAAAGTAGGAACTTCTTAACTGGATTTCTCTGCAAGAAAGTCAGACTTGCAACATACCTTAAGTCCACTCTGCACATGTAGGTGAGTTTGGACTTTCCTGACCCGCAGGGTTCCATCAAATACCTGGACAGGAGCACGTTAACTCTCACGCCCACCACAGGGGCCCGGTCATGATCCACAGAGGTGAGTAAAAGGGCACAGGCTCCTTTGGGTAGATTGGTCCTCCAGGTTCTGTGGAGACGAAACCAGAGGTGGAAAATGAGATCTCCTGGAAGCCAAGCTGAAAACATTTCCTTATTCTGAGGAGAAAGTTATGGGCCAGGCTCAGTGCTATGAGGCACACACTGGGTAAATGTCATTCTCTGACCTACAGACAGACCCAGGATGAATCACTCCTACAGAACCCCTTTGAACGAGCACGTTTGGGCTTAGACAGTCATCTCTCGGAAGAGTGAACTGTTATGAACTGGATCTAAGGGCCAGACTCTTAGCTCGGTGATTCTATGCCCTCCCTGCAGGCGCAAGGTCCTGAATTCAATCCCTGGTATGGAGGGGGTAGGATCCTAATTTGGATCTAAAATGTTCCCCGAAGGCTCACGTATCCAGACATTGGGCTTTTGGAAGGTGATTGGCTCATGAAGATTCTAACATCTTCAGTGGATTATTCCACTGATGGATTCATCATTTGGTGGCCTTATTAGGTTGCGATAGAAACAAGAATTTGGGTGAAGCTGAACAGAGCAAGGGTATACTGTATGTGTCTCTCTCCCTGTTTCCTGACTCGAGGTGAGCAGTCCCCTCCATCACATGACCCTGTTACAATGTTCTGCTCTACCTAAGACTTCAGTATTGAAGTCTGTGGATCATGAACTGAAATCCCTGAAATTATGAACCTAAATAAACTTGTCCTCCTTAAATTGTTTCTTCAGGTATTTTGTCACAGTGACAGAAAGCTGGCAAACCCAGGAACCAATCTGAAATGTTGCTGAAACCATTATCACATCTTATGAATGTCTTAGGAACATGGACATCCAGACAGACATTGCTCTGTCTGAAACATTCTGGGTAAACAATATGACATTTCCTCAAAGATATTTGGAATTCTTCTTTCAATACTGTCTCCAGAGATTTTATGAATCCCAAATAAATCAGCATGAACTGAAACTCACTTGGGACCCAAACGTTATTTCCCGGTTTATTCATTCACTAGCTATTTCTAACCAGAGAAATCTATCCTAAAAGGGACAAAAATCTGCTACCAAACCGCCTATTAATTTCAAGATGCCTTTCCTTCTGTCTGAGATCAGTTCCAAAAGAGTTACAAGCATTTTCAGCAATGAACCCCCTGTCGGAATAAATATAGATCTATTTTCTATATCTGGAAGGACTCACCACATTTCTACCCTGTCTAGAAAAGTAACTTTGTATGGTGTATATTCAGGGATATAGATGTAGGCTCATCTTTCTCTTTTTGTTTTTGAACTGGGGATCAAACTCGGGACCTGGCACTTAGGAGACAGATGCCAGAACCACTGAGCTACATTCCTGGCTGAGGCTCAGCTCTGATATTTGGTCCTCTGTGCACAGTAACCATTTGGAAGATCTCACCTCAACACCACGTAGTCCCGGGCAGGGTGGGGGGCCATACTGTTCTGGACATACTGGTAGATTTCAGTCTGGCTGTCCAGGGTTTCAATCACTTTTGAATCCAAAAGGTCTATGTCCCAGAGGTGCTGCTCTTTCAGTAGGCGCTTTAAGATTTCCTCAGGCAGAGCAGGGACTTCAATGGTTGACCTCCAGAGCCTTAAAGGGGGGCCATCACTCACCTGTGAAGAGGGTGTACTTCTCAGTATTCAGACAAGACACACACATCTTGACTTATAAAATAGAATTATGAATGATGATATAGTCCTGTTTTCAGAGGCTAATCCATTTATGACTGCAATACGCTTCCCTAGGCACACTCACAGGTAGGTCAGGAAGCAAACACAACAGCTGGTGTCCAGTCTGGTTAAAATCATGATATCTGTTTTTCAGGGATCATAACAGGGAGGGTGTGATATAGCATGATCACTATTTATTTGTACCCCAATGCCCACATGTCCATAGGGACCATTCTGTTTATTTCCAGGGAGGAAGAGAAACAGTGTAAACAAATACCGCTATAGACTTACCGTGCTGAGCCATAGAGAATGGCCGGAGTAGATTATTTAAGAAAAGATGGGCATGCAAAGGGACTTTCACTGAAATTTAGAAAAATTCAAGCGTATCTTATAATGTCCTTTTAAAAGCTTTAGTAAAACATTCTAAGAAACTAGTTTGATTCTGTAAAAACAAACGATTAGATTAGAAATAGATGGAAAGTGTTCCTGAGTATTAGTCCTCATGTGACCGATTTCTACTCCGACATGGGAATCTGAATCACACAGCTGCCCAGGTGTCTACGGAGGGGGTCTAGGCTGGATCTCCATGGTGTCTGATCTCTGATGAACACGAGTCCTGAGCACCAGCCTGCACAGGTGTGCAAGACGAGAGACTTACCTTCTTGTAGGACAGCTCAGCCTGCTCAGAAGTGGAGTAGTTGACCCAGCCTTTGAACTTCTCTTTCACTTCCTTGAACAGGCCATCCACACAGTCCTGGAGGAAGTGCCTGTAGTCGGCAGTCTGGCTGTTGCTCAGCTGTCCGAGTGCCTCCAGTGTGAGGGGCTTCAGCTCTTGTTCTGTATAGGAATTGCGACAGCGGCTCATTTCCTCGGGCACCTGGCAGCAGACAGAAAGGTGGTGAGTGAGTCTATGGTATTCATCCCCATGTCCATCCATGGGCAGATGGAGAGCCTGGATCCTAAAGGCGGTATGGGCTGATCGACTTCTGTATTCAGCAGGTGTGGGGCGGCTACTGAGTGCACATGGCTCCTGAAGGTAAAGACAGACCAGCTTCACAAACATGCCTGAAAGTCTTATTCTTGTATAAGGAAGACTTTCTTTGCAAAGTTAGGGGAGGAGGGCAAGTAACTAAAACAGAGCTTACACTGATCAAAACATGTTTCTCAGATAGAGAACTTTAGGACCAGATAATTTATTACTTTTCCTTTTTAAAGTAAAGAGGCACGGGTTTGGCAATTTCATTACACATTTCTGACTTTAATGACTGTATACATCAATTTGTATAAATAAGACGTTTTAAGGCTGTATCTGTAATCTCCAGCGATAGCATAGATCTTTTTGTTAAGACACGAACAAGTATGAAGCCTGCAATTTTGACCTACTCATGACACCCTTATGAAGGAATCCACTTCGGTCTCCTTACCTGGAAAAGCTTCTTGCACTCTGCAATCATATGGGCTAGTCCTTGAGTGGCAGCTAGGTTTTCATTCAAGTCTTTCTGATCTGGTTTGCCCAAACTTTGTTTTCTCTGCATTACTCTAGAGAGAAGAAATGGAGGAGGAGAATGAGTCAAATATGTCTGTATTTTTTGTCAGTACATAACTCAAGAAAACTCAAAGGGGAGGGAAAAAAAACACATTTCCCTGGGGTCTATCTGTTGAGTGGGTTAAGAGAGCTTTTATTTTGTTCAACAGTTACTCAGTTTTATCAGTACACACGTGTCACTAAAGAGACCTTCTTATTGAAATCCAGGCTAGTTAAAGCCATCTGATTAAACTGTCTCGTAGCTTGTGAGAACGGTGTCAGTGTCTGTGCCAGGGAACAAGGAAGCTTCCTATGGATGCCCAGTGCGGACTCTTGAAGTGGCCGGTCACTATCCTCACCCTGTAAACAAACAGGAGCCCTCCACAGGTGAGGGCCAGATCTATTGTTTCCTGGGGGAGGGGCGGTCTTATTCTTATCTCCTACTCATCTCTGGTTCTCAACTCCATTAAAGTTGCTGGAATGCCTTAGCAAACTTTTAGGGACAGATAAAAGGGTACTTAAAGCATTGTATCCCTGTCAAGAACAAAGCAAACTTTAACCAGCATAATGAAGCCTTAGGTTCCTTCAGATCCAAGGGAAGGATCAGCTGGAGAATTTACTGTGGGGACTAAGTCCAGTTATTCGCTACTCTCTTCCTCACTTCAAGACGTTCCCTCCGTGAAATATTCACTGAGGTCAGAGGCTCAGCCCGGCTCTGCCAGTTCTTTCTCACAGTAACGGTCTGTTACTCAGTGAACTGATCGTCCCCCACCCCTCAGTTTCTTCCTAGAGACAAGAGATGCTCAAGTTCTTCACGCACGATTATTATGATGATCAATGAAATACCAATGAGAAAAGTCCAGGCCCAGAATAGGCACCTAGCAAGTATCATCTCTGGTTATTTTTCAGACTCCCTGACTTTCTTTGCAGTCTCTCCCATTTGTGTCTATGAACCGTGGGCGTAAGTTAGGCCAGATCGTGAGGAGGGAAACCTTGACACTCAACATGATCCTTGGTTCTTTAAGATCTGGTTATTTCAGTGTGGGGCACAGGCTACAGAGTTTGGCTCGTCGACCACGCAGAGACAAAGCCAATGAATGATCATCCATAGGATTTTGAATGGTAAATCCACATTGTTCGTGCATGGATTAAAGTACAGGGCTGTTATTCTCAGGCTCAGAGTAAACACTGCTCGTGTCAAAGCACCGACTGGTATTTTTTTTTTCTTTTTTAAATCGAAAATCCAGTTGTTATGGGGTTGCTACAAATACGAAGGGACGTTTTCTAGAAAGAACTAAGAGGAAGGGAGGCAAAAGCGTAGGGTGCCTCATGGGCTGTGAAAGAAAGAGGTCTCAGTGTCACTCGATTTAGGAAGAAGCCAACAAGACCACAGTGGCAGCTTCTGAAGGACACACAGCTGCCTCAGCCTAAGGAACAGAGGGACTGCCAGCCCCTGTACCTGGGGGAGGAATTCTCTCTCTTCAGGGTGTTGAGGTGGAAGAGGGAGGGTGCCAAGCACACGGCCAGGTTGGTGGGAGTCATCTGGTTTTCCTTGACAGCGGCTGTGACATCGCTGAGGAAGTACAGGAGCGTCTGAAGAACTTCGCGGTTCTCGTCAGGCAGGAGCATAATGGCGGCCTTAATAGCCTGGAGACGCTGGTCCTTGGGAACATCTGCAGGACACGGGAAGCCCCATCAGCTCAGTGATTTTCCACAGTTACACGGCAGGAGAATGTCCCAAAGCAAACATCAGTATCAAATACAGAACAAGCATTTGCAGAGAGCGTACCAAGGCTCGGAAGAAATTATGCTACCAGCGTTCTGACCCTCAAGTATTTCCTGCCTTTCAGAGCAGTTAAAAAATTTTCAAACACCCAAAATGCCAACACGCTCTTAAATCTACCTCAGACGTCAGCTCTAGATGATTCTTGTTCTTTTAGTTTATAGAACAAAAGCCTTTGGTAAGCCATTTTTAAAAATCCATAATTTACTTTCAGTTACTGTAATCATTGTAAGATTACCTTCTAGTTTCAATTAAAAGTCATATCTATATATAAGAACTAAAATCACTTAGAGTATGGACTTTTATAAAAAGCTCACTATCTTTGGGGATGTCTGGGAATTTTAACTGCGTTGATCATTCTTAAAATGGGAGAAAGTGTTTGACGATTCAGTCAATTTAAACAGCAGAATGGCCTGGTTCGTAATTAAGTTTTAGAAACCACACCAAGATGTGATTATAGATGTGCATATAATTATGCCAAAACATAAAAGGCAAATAAAGCTATGCAATAACCTATATTAGGAAAGGCTGGCCCTAACTTTTGGATCTCCTTTACTAGACAAATGTTTGAAAAAGTAAGTAGTGGAAAAAATACCAAGTCATGCAAATGCAGTGTCACAGGACACACTGGTTAAACGGCTCCATGGTTACAACACATAACAAATACCTCGCTGGGGAAAATGTGACCTGCGTATTCATAAAAATATGAAAGGATGAAACAAATAATGAAATAATCCAGACCAGCTTCATTTCTCATAAAATCAAGTCCAACACACCAGCTCTAAAGGCAGCTTCAGCCCTGAGAGAAGCTGCTTTTAAATCTCATTGCTGTAATACCACTCCGTGCCAAGAAAAACACAGGCTGTAAAAGCTATAATCCTGCTCTTGATCATTAATTTCCACAACTGTTGGCTTTAAACTTTTCTTAAAAGTGAGAAGGGCATGGCTATTGTTTTCCCAAGTATTTCTGATGAATAACAGAAAAAGATTGTTTTTTCATTTTACAGTGAGCTGAAGCACTCAGACAACTGGGAAATTTTAAATACAGTGGGCTGCTGGAGAGAAAGACGCCTGACACTGAGAGAGACAGAGAGACAGATTGATCAATCTCGGTAGCTGCTCTTCAAGCATCTTAGATAACACTGTTGTAGAAACAAAAGCTGGATCAGAAGGTAAGAATATGTAACTGCTTCAGCTGCGACAGTCTAATGATATGGGCAGTTTATATTCTTATAATTAAACAAGTATGCAGCAATCTGTTGTGCAAACAAGGAGGCAAGAAGTTTCTGACGCATTTCCAAGAGGTTGCCTTCGACTCAAAACAATGACATCAAAGGAAGCCGTAAGCTTTAGTTGGTTCCATTTTCTCAAAAAATCAACAATCTCGAGACCCAAGAGCTCTCACATTGGTAGATCTGTAGAAAGGTCTCCGAGAGCTTGTTCGTCATCAGCGGCTCAGGAAGATCTCGAAAGTACTGCTTCAGCATGTCGGCCACGTCGTAAGCTGACTGCCCTTCGTAGCTGACACAGTCGGCCGCCCCCTCGTTCATCTGGCGCAGGGCCTGGATCCGGGATTTGACGCCTGATTTTCTGAAGAGTCCGACCTTTTGGAAAGAAAACATTCGGTGTTGGGATGGAAGCAGCACCTTCCCCCAGAATCAGGACGAGAAGCGCGGAGCTGAGCATGCGGAGCTGAGCTCGCACAGTGTCCCCCGACCCACCGGCAGCGGCCCTCACCTGGTCCAGACAGTGGTTGCGGAGGTAGCGCATGGCCTGCTGGATGCTCTGGGGCAAGGGCTGCCCTGTGCGCTGCACAACGACCGTCAGCGGGACCCCAAACACACTCCTGTCCTTGTAGTCGGGAGCCTTGATCCTTTTCATGAACTTGGGCACCGCCCTGTTTAAAGCACATGGTGGCAGACGTGTTTACTTGACTGTCTATGCTTGCCCTCCTCTGCAGATAAGCCCCAGGTTCTGCTAATATGGTAACTACATTTAAATGACTTCAAGGGACCAATCCAGTTCCTTGGCCTTACTGGCTACCTTCTGAGTGCTTACTGGACCTCTGTAGCTAGTGGTACTGCACTGCACTGGGCACATACAGAATATCCCACTATCACTGGGAGTTGTGCTCTGGTTCTTTTAATTATTATGGTTGTGAGGCTCAGTCACATTTCCTTGGCTGGGCATTGTCCCTTTCCTGCTGGCCTTAGAAACTCAAAGCTGCACTCTTAAGGCCCTGATGGGCTTCCTTACAAAATGGTGGTACAAGAGAGAACAGATGAACAGAACATGTAAAACCTTGATTTGGTACTTTTGATAGAGTTTGAAAGACAAGATCCAAGGAAGTTGGGGTGAAGATTCAGGTAGAAGTGCATGAGAAAACAGAAAATACCCGGGTTGGTCTAACACATTAAGACCCAAATCTAGAGCTGAACGGTGGAGGACCCTGCCGATGGTCCCAGAGACTATTAATACCTTTACGTTTCTCAGGGAGCAAGGGTGCAGAACAATGGAGGTCTTGTGAGCCCACCCCAGGCTCCCTGGAGCTCCACCCCCAGCAGTATACGAAACAGCAGGAAGCTCATGTCATACCTTTGAGGCTGTCAAGCGGCCATCTGAGCACTACAGATGACCCTTCTGGGTGAGACAAGAAAGGACAAGGGCAAGCAAGGAAGAAACTTCGGGTAGAACTTTCCCCCATGACACGGATCCCACAATGCCAGGCTTTTATATTTGGTTTTGACTCACTGGAAAAACTGACCAGAACTCAAGAAATATTATGGACTTTAAGATTCTTGAGGGTTTGGTGGGAAGGGTGCGGATAGCTCTTCAGAAAGGAGAATTCAAAGTATGCGGTTTTAAATAGCCAGGAGGGAAAATATTACCCTAAAGCACAAAGAACACTGCAGAAGACCGACCGCCTTGACTGAGTGCTTCCCACCAGCCACGGCAGAGAACCGTTTATAGCGCTAGGAAAGGTAGAGCTAAAGAGCAGAGCCAAGTGTGTATTTCCATACAGTTAAGTATATGGCATTATGGCCAGAAGTGTGCATAATACTCGCTTTGTTGGGGCAGAAAAGCCTGGCTGCGGAATGTGGAAGGAACACATGACGCTCCCCGCCGAGAATCTGAGGCACGTAGGGGTAAACTGGTCAATACTTATTTCTGTCACTCAGAACAAACAACTTCTGTGCTCAGCGAGGCTCTCATAACAACCGCCTTCGCACGGGAGGTGCATCGCGCGGAGGGAGGTGCGGAGAGGGCGACAGCGGCTACCTGGCCCTGCAGACTCTCAGGCAGCTTCGGTCTGTTACAAAGCACTTTTGAAATAGGCCGCTCCTGTTTTCCTAACAACTGGATAACAAACATGCCGCGGATGAGTGACTTGAGGACACCCAGCTGACACTGCAAACGCACCGAGACAGCAACCCAGGGGCAACTCTGGGCTTTGCACAGAGGACAGAAATTGGCTTTGCCCGGAAGAGAGAAATTAATATGCACACAGATCCAGTCACACTCACGGCCCATCCAGCCTAACAGTCTACATCCCACACTGCAACCCGTAAGGCTAGATTTGGGGAAGTAATCCTGAAGAAGTAAACTCATAAATTTCACCTGTACTTATATATTTGTTTATAATATTTCATAATGCATTTTTTTTTTTTTTTGCCTTTGAGACAGGGTCTCGGCGTTGTAGTTCAGGCTGGCCCTGAGCTCACTATGGTGCCCAGGCAAGCCGCCGTGAACTCAGCAATCCTCCTGTCTCTGCCTCCCGAGTGCTGGGATTACAGGCGTGAGCCACCACGCCCAGCATTGTGGTATGCAATGTTGATTGTTGGTGGCGTGTTTCCACGCCCAGCATTATATGTGGTTACCAGGGATCGAACTCAGGACCTTGCGCTTGCGAGGCAGGCACTGGAACCACTGAGCTAACCCTCTGGCCCCATAATGCATTTCTTGAATGTCTGAATCTCATTGATGGGAAAAATACTAACCTGTTTTGCCTATGTAGATTTTAAATGTTCTTATCAAAAATGTTTTCAGATAGCCAGGTAATGTAATCAAATATTTCAAGGATGATCTCGTGACATCTTAACATTCTTCTTTTCTTCCTTCCATAAACAGGACCTGATATTGTCCACATATTTATCTATTATGGGTTATTTTGACCACCGGAAAGGAGGTGCCTGTCCCATGTGATGTAAGTATAATACATTCTCAGCTCTAGCAAAGGCAATCTGTCATGCCCAGAGAGGAAAACTCAATCCAAGTGCCCGGCTAACCCTGTGAACTCCCCTTCCGCATAGTGAACACTGCCTCAGGAGGCAGGGGGCGTGGAGACAGGGCACTAGACGCGATGCCATGTGCTCAGTGTTGGCACTGCTTCCGGGAGCTGACCCAGGACACAGTTTACGCAGAAGTTCATGCTCTTACCAGCTGAAGCCATGCTTGTTAGAAGGTGTGTACTTTTCCAGCAGGGCTGTCAGCCTCAAGAGGGAGTATTTCTGCAGGAGGTTCATCTGGGCCACAGACTGGCAGTTGATCTGCAGAGATACAGAGTTTAGGCTCGGCCGGTGGAAGCTCTGGAAGCTGTGCCATCTCAGTCTGTGCCTGGAAGAGAGCAGGGCAAGGGGGATGAGCGCCATCGGGCAGCACCGGGCATGGGCTGCTTGCTGGCATCTCAGGATTGAGAGGACCCAACCAACTGCCGTTCCAGTCCTGTTATCCCCCTTGTAGAGCGTGGAGTGGTTCCCAGGTGTAACGGGGGTCACTTCCAGGGTGCCCTCGGGTGCCCCACCCACACCTCAGGTCCCTTGTAGAAGACAGCAGTGTTTACATAGCACCCATCCTACCCGCATCCTCCTGTTCCTTTTGTTGTTGTTGTTAATGTACTGGGGACTGAACCCGAGGCCTGTGCACTGAGCTGCGTTTTTAATTTCTGAGACAGGCAGGGTCTTGCTAAGTCACTGAGTTGCCCAGGCTCGGCTCAAACTCGAGACCCTCCTGCTTCAGCTATCCAGAATGCTGGGATTATACAGCCATGAACCATCATGCCTGGCTTCTCTTGTTCAATTGAAATCAACTCTAGATTATCTGTACTATCTAAGGCATTGTAAATGCTTTGTAATTAGTTATCGTATTTAGGAAGTAATGCTAAAAAATTTAATACAGTACAGACACGACTTGTCTTCCCAAATATTTCCTATTTGCAGTTGGCTGAAACCCCGGTGCAGAGAGAACCCGTGGGGGAGGAGGGCTGGCTGGACAGGACACAAAATTTGCCATTCCACCCTTTTTGCCTACACGGTTCCGTGGCACTAAGTCCACTCGCTCGGTTGTGCAACCGTAACGACTCTCCATCTTTCAACCTCACCTAACCGAGTCAGTACCCACTAAGAGCACCCCGTCTTTCTGAACGCTGGGGTCTCCTGGCGGGAATTACCCTTAGGAATTTACATGGCTGTGTATGCCATGTTCACCCCACGTGCTCCCACAGCGCCAGCGGAAGCGGTCCCACTCTGTCCGCCGCCCCACTCCCGGAGGAGGGTTGAAGGAGGAGGGGGGCAGAGGAGCAGGAGCACGGCTCTCACCTGCTGCACCTGCTCAGGGAGGCCCCCACCCCGGAGTCCCTTCTCTCTGGAATGTCAGCGGGCTCTTCCGGCTCGTTCAGGGAGTTGCCCGTGCTGTCCAGGTCACTGGGGGTGACTCGGTCTTGGTCGCCATCCAGGTGGAGCTGTTTCGGAGAAGACGGGCAAGGAGAGACAGAGTCCAAGGCCGAGTCGGAGTCGCCCTCGTCTGAGAACTTCTCAGACCACTGGTTGACTATGCGCTGCATCCCCGTCACGTGGTAGAGGATGTTGTCCAGCTCAGGGAAAATGTCCTCGTTCTCCAGGTCGACCAGGTCACCCGAGCTGGAGTACAGGATGGAGCCCGGCACGTTGTCGTAGATGCTCAGGCGGCTGCTCAGGGAACTCGAGGAGTTGCGTCTCTTCAGTTCCTTGGGGTTGTCGTTGCTGTTTTCCCTCCTGAGGCTGATGTGGCCGGGGCCGTGGAAGCTCCCGGTCCTCCAGTTGACAGAGCCGGCACTCCCGGCGGGACAGAGACTGCTGTTGGAGAGGGCCTTGGGGAAGGTGCCGGGCTTGTGGTCTTCGGGGACGTAGAACACCACGTCCTCTGGGTAGCTCTCCCGGTTCTTAAAGTTGTGCTCCATGACGCTGCTAAACGCAGACTGGCGCAGAGGGTCGAAGCCCTCGAGGTACATGCCCACCCGCTTGTTGCACGTGCTCAGGCTGCGTGTCCTGGTGACGGGGCTGGGCGTGCTCACGGCGCTGCTGGTCTCCGACTGGCTGCTGCTGCTGCTGGTCTGTGTGGAGTTGGACACGCTTCTCTTTCGTACCATGGGGACGTTGATGCGGTTGCCGTTGAGGGCCGAGATCTCCACGCAGTTCAGCTGCTTTAGCTTCTCCTCGTCCATCCCCTCCTGCAGAACGGGCCCGCTGATGATGAGCCCCAGCTTGGAGGGCGCCTTGTGCTTGCCGTGGTGCGAGCTCCTGAGCTTCAGGCTCTCCATCCGCTTCAGCAGGCTCCGGGTCCTGGACTCGCTGCTCTTCTCATGGCCCTTCGGACTGAAGGTGAAGCTGGACAGCTCCTTGGGTGAGGGCAGGCTGCAGAAAGAGTCGTCACCGGTGAAGTGGCTGGAGGAGCAGACGCTGATGACGGAGTTGGTCCGGGGAGTGGCGGCGTCCCCACCGTGGGGCCCGTGGGTGGGGACACTGCCGGTGCTACTCAGGCTGCGCACAGACGACACCTCCTGGCGCTCGCTGAGCTCGGTCAGCATGCTCTCATGGCTCATGGCGTTCTTCAGGTGAGTGTCGTCCGGGGACCCGGGGATCGGGTCCTGCTTCGGAGAAAAGACATCGAATTCTTCAAGCCGGGACCACCTCTTACTGTCCCTCTGGAAGGTCCACTTGCCACTTATTGCACACGGCTCGTCTTCATCCGAGTCCTCACTCTGCAAAGACATAACAGAGCCCGTCACTCCCGGGGACCAGTGGGCAGCAGGGGAAGGACTTGCTCAGGGGCAGGGGCTGCTCTCGAGATGTCACCAACAGCAGCTCCCCTCTTCCTTCTCCTCCTTTTGTGAAAGCAACAAAGGTGTACTTAAAGAGTCCAAGGGGAAAACCCGGTGAGGTGCTACCAGCTAATTGAGTTATTTTATGAAAACTCTGAGAGCTATAGGCTGTTTTTTTTAATTTTTCACAGAGGAAACCTCTGAGATTTGTGAAAATCCCAGGCACGCAGAGTATTCTGGACCAGCCAGCAGTCACTGTGGACTCTCTCTGGACCACCTTTGGTTTTGCTATCTTTTGAAAGTACGTATTTATATTCCCTTTTAGAATTAAAAAGGTAGTTTTTGAACAATAAAAAGAGTGGCAACTTAAAGACCTAGTCATCCCCCGAATTTCAAGATCCCCTACTAAATTAGCAGAGACCAAACCAGGTTAAGTCGTGACGCACCTCAGGCCAACACCTCTTACCTGTTCTTTTCTTCCCCTCCCCCCTCAGGGCACCTCCCACCACCGTCCCCTGCACTTTCAACCTCAGGCAGGTTCCTGGCAATCCGACAAGGCTTCACACACAGCCAGCCCCAACAGCACGAGGCATCTGCAAACACCAGGACCATCTCTCCTCACTGTGCCTGATTTATGTGTCCGACTCAGGAACTCGCAGTCACAGACCGCTGCATCCTGGCCTTTCAGGTAGGACATCAAAAGACAAAAGCCAGCATGATAGTATCTTTGCACTGGAGTAGAAAATATCATATGGCCCAAGTTCCCAGGACAGAACAGAGAGCGCTGAACGGTGACTTGGAGACTTCTCTGCACACCTCAGTGGATGCTAAGGTTGCAGTTTGTCTGTTTGAAAATTTCACTCCCCAAGGAGGCAACTTATTGCATGTCAAGGACTCTACGATAATTAAAATGTGTACTCCAAACCGTCAGAGACATGTTCTTTGACAAACTTATGCCTGTTTACTCTAATTTGGGACACTAACTCCCAGTGCTACGCCCACCTTTTCTCCTAAGATCTCATAAAAGGGCCTTACAACTCATACACAGAAGAAAACACCATCTAATGCCACCACTGACTGAAATGTGTGGGGTTTCCACCCTCTCCCCGTTCCTCCCCTCCATTTCTTTCCTCCTTCAAATCGCTTGTTATTTTTCAGTATTGCCTTTCTTCTGGACAGCTCTGAAATGCAGTTCCTGCTTTATTTGGGAAGACTGTAGACTTCTTAAAGAATGTTAGCCTTACTTTCTCTAGGGTGCAATGCGTGTGAATATCTACTGGAATTCTAATAACCTTCTTCCCATTACATAGTAGACACTGAATTAATAGGGAAAACAGCCAGTGATTTCTTTGAGTCAAAAGCCATGGCTGCAACTCCTGATTTCAACTACCTATAACTAGATAGTCTTTGTTGAATTTGACTGGATTATAACAGTGGAAGGGGTGATGCTTTGGGGACAAAGTAATACAACTTTGGGAAACAAAACCCACCAGAAAACCTAATCTGGTTTACAATTTGCCTTTTATCCCCTCTCTACCTTCTGATATATAGGTACTTACTCTCTTCCGATGAGGGCAGATTTCCAGCTTCATCACTGCGCATTTGTTTAAAGTATTCAGACGCCTACGAAGCAAAGAAATAACATTAGTAAAGAGAGAAACCAGTGATAGGTAAGTAAATACAGAAATGGCATATTCAGTAAGTCTTTTTGAACTTGTTAGTATCAGTAATTTAGATGAGCATTACAATCTTCCCTTGTATTTCTTAAAATTTTCATTTGAATTTAATTTTTCACTCTTACATAGCAGAATGGTATGCTGCGACGACACTCAAGATGGATTTTTGAAAATTTTGGTCTCTTGCACAGAGATCAAATTTGAGGTCTCTCAATACCCATCTTTGTATGACTCCCTGAAGAGAAGAGAATCATGTTTAGCATAGGGGAAGCAGTAGTACAAATGGTCATTTGAAAACATGTGCATCTGTGAGATCGATAAAAACCTTACAGCTCTTAGATAAAATTCTTCTTTGGAGTAGGACTCATCCTGAGACTTTAAATATCCTTGCCAAATAGTAATGTCGATTCACAAGTAGGGAAATAGGGCAGGGGTGTAGCTCAGTAGTTTGCCTAGCATATGCAAAACATTGGGTTTATTCCCCAGCACTGACAACAGACAAACTTAGGGACATAATTTACTTCCATAAATGAAATACTAAAAAAGAAAAAAAAAACCTTGCAGGAGAAAGAAATAGATCACTGGATACTTTAAATACTATGACAAACGGTCTAAGAACATGTCACGGATGGGTCTCCAAACCCTACTTTTTCCTAATACCTTTCAGGAAACTGACACTGAGTCTTCCTCAAATCAGATTTTAATATGTCCATTTGCTGCCTGTGTGAATCTTCCCTGGAGTCTTCTAGTTTTCCTAAAATTTTAATTCCTATAAGTTCATGAGATAAGGAACTTAATTCCCCACACTTAAATGAGTTGTAGATTCTCTTCAAGGCTTTGTCTTCCTGACCCCATTCATGCAACTTGTCTGGCAACTCCGATGCACCAGGAGAGAAAGTATTTCTGCTGGATTGATAAGTCTGCTTTTGATTTCATAGAGTGTGTCAAAGCATATTTATAGAATAAAGACAGATAAGGCTGATCAGCTATGTTCAGGAAAATCCCCTGTTGATGGGGAGAAAAGGAAAATAACTGAGCAAAAGTCTACAGACTTTAAAAATGAGTGGGCATAAGGTCTGTCTCAAGAGGCATCAATTATTTAAATGACTTAAATTCAGTGTTTTAGTTTTCAAATGTGTGCAAGATTTACAAAATCTGGGATGTTTACGGTTGGTCCTAGGTCTGGGTTGCATTAATCAAATCTGTAATCAAATACCCACTTCACTCTACTGGGCTTTAATGGTTGAGTGGTGTTTATAACCAAATTTACAAGGCACAGAGGCCTATGGGACTTGGGGAGGGGGTTCACTTCACAAACTCTAGATTTGAGTCAAATAAAAATGACCCAGGAGGCCAGTTTTGTAAAGGTCAACTGTATCTTTTATGTCGGTTTTACCCATCTAATGGCATTGAAGTTCTGGAGCACAGAGTGATTCCCTGGGATTTCTGTGGTTTTTGTTTGTCCACTGGGACCTTCAAAGAATGCTTACTGGTGGGACTTTAGTTACTTAAATAGAAATGGTGCACACATCAAATTGCAGTTTTAGCTAGAAAATACTTTGGTTTCAGAAATAGAGTAGAATAGTGATCACCAATGGCTGGGAGGGGGAGAGAAGAATGGAGGATGGCTATAGGGGTCCTCTTAGGAGAAGAAACAAGGGAAACAATTTCCCAAGTAGGACTTGATGAAGATTATTTCAATTCGTAAAGATTTGTACTATGATTAGTACGAGGGTTTTAAAAAATTATTGAATGGTTAGAGTAAGGTGATTAGTTAACATCAATTTACGGAGTATTTCAAAATAGCTAGAAGGATGTCGAATGTACTCAGTACAAGCAATAATAAATATCTGAAGTGATGGGTATGCTATTCACCAGGATTTGACCATTACTCATTATCATGTATTAAAATATCACACCATATCCCATAAATGTGTACAATTATGTGTGAATTAAAATGAAAAAATAGTTCTAGCTAGATAAACTGGAGTTTGCTCTGAGTGAGGCATTTTATATGGTATTATCTCATCTTAATCTTTCCAACAACTCTGTGTTTGCTTGATCTTCATTTTAAAAGGAAGAAATGGAGGCCTGGAGAAATCACAAATCTTGTCATGGCCACATGACTAAAAGGAAGCCTCATGTACCCGAACACGAATTCTCTGTGTTCCTGTCTAAAACAAACATTAATGACATCGATAAAGGGGAGTGCTTTATATCCTAAGTAGGATTCTTCAAATAAGTGGCTGAAACACTGGTGTCAATAACCACCTATCTGAAGACTTGGTCCTTTCCATCGGGGTGGCCATCGCCGGACCCCTTCCACCCCACAGCAACATGTGGCCTTAGCTCCTGGGCAAGTGGCTCCTTGCTCTCAAGTGTATGGAGCACGGGGGGAGCCATCAAAGGCCTGAGAACTTTGCAGTACAGAGCACGGCAGGTGGGGATTTTATTCACAGTAAGAACAGGGGAAAGCAGAAAAGAAGGAGAAGGTGAACAACAAATAACTTTCTGAAAAGAAACTGACAAAAATCATTCCAATTTTTATAGATGTTTTCTTGGAATTAGTACACTTGTTTTAAGATACTGCCTACTTTCTTCCAAAGAGAACAGAAAGGTTAACAAACCTAAAATCTACTCTAAGAAAACTTCCTTAACATTGCTTTGGCATTTCTGGGCTGCTGTACTGATGTATTTATTTGTCTGTTTGTTTACAGTTCTGGGAATTGAACCCAGGGCCTCCTACTGAGCAGCAACACCACCTTTTTTATTTATTTTGACCCATGATCTCCCTAAGTTCCAGGAAGGATTTGAACTTGCAACCTTCTACCTTGGTCTCCCAGAACATAGAAAAGCAACACCGCACCCCGCTCAAGGGCTGTTTGAAGAGAAAAGTGCACAGCAAATGACAGTGTGGGCATCTATTTTTCATTTTACAATTATCACTTGATGTTCCAAATTCTTTGCTGTGTTTACAGGAATCAGCTTTAGTTTCAAAAGAAAACAGTAATTTGGGATGTATTTCTGAAGCCAGAAGAAAACAACATTTCACAAGAGGTAGCCTAGTAGGAGGACCGTTCACCACGTTACCTGCTTATGTCCAAGACAAGCTAATCAGCCCTCCTTATACACAGTATAGCTCTCTCATAATCATGGCTTTATCAGTGGTAGAAAACATTTAGCAAAGGACAATTTCTTCAGGGAAGAACTAAATACCTCATAGTGCAAGTGTAAGAATAATAGATTGAAATACGATCAATTTTTTTTTCTTTCTGGTATTGCAGATTGAGTTCAGAATCTCACACACATGATATAAGCGCTGCCATGGAGATGCATCCCCACCCCTCCATGATCATACTCCAGATTCTAAACAATGTCACTGCTCTTCTGAAGTTCCGATTAGGTCTACAAGTCTTCTGCCCTGAGCAGAAAAGCTCCTTCCGGCTTTTCGACTAAACAAATTATATGATTTGCAAGAGCAGTGGTGGGAAGAGAAATCCCAAGATGAAACCCTAAATTTTAAACAGTTTTTGCAGCTGTAGTAGCACACACACACACACACATCTATCTATCTATCTATCTATCTATCTATCTATCTATCTATCTATCTATCTATCTATCTATCTATCTATCTATCTATCTATCTATCTATTTTTTTGAGACAGGGTCTCACTTTGTAGTTCAGGCTGGCCCCTGAGCCCAGGCAAGCCTCGAACTCAGCAATCCTCCTGTCTCTGCCTCCCGAGTGCTGGGATTACAGGCATGAGCCACGTAGCACATATATTTTAAATCACTTTTCCCAAATAGTTCAAGGCAGAAGACATTTCTACAAAAAAAAGTCTTTCAACTCAGAGACAATTTCCCAAATCACAAGGTGAACTTTCAAACCACAACTACAGCTATATTATTTGTTGGCCCTGGAAAGCTACAGGCTGAGAAGACATTTAGAATAGGCAGGTCTAGCAAATGAGGTGAGTACCACATAATCAGCAGAAGAAGTATCCCAGGGCCAGAGGGTTAGCTCAATGGTTCCAGCACCTGCCTCGCAAGCACAAGGTCCTGAGTTCGATCCCAGTGACCACATAGAATGCTGGGCATGGAGACTCATGCCCACCAACAATCAATACCACATACCACAGTGCCGGGCATGGTGGCTCACGCCTGTCATCCCAGCACTCGGGAGGCAGAGGCAGGAGGATTGCTGAGTTTGAGGCTTGCCTGGGCTCCAAAGTGAGCTCAGGGCCAGCCTGAACTACAAAGCAAGATCCTGTCTCAAAAAAAAAAAAGTATCCTAACTGCCCTCCGGACCGTTTGGGACTTGTAATGCAATTCGAAGGAGGGCCCATGATTCCCATCAGTTCCTGAGTATGTGCCAAGGCCTCTCTAAAGGAAGGTAATTTCCATGCAGTCTATGTGAACATGTAGGTAAGGGCCTTCGGCTTTCCCAAACAAGTGGATGACTACTGCCATGAATTCTCAAGAATTTCTTTTTTAAAAGGAAAATGCAATCAAATCTGGGCCTGATAGTTTAATTTTTAAAGCTCACAGCTAACCTGTGGTATGTTATTCTACATACCAGACAACTGAAGCCTAACCAGGAGGTACACAGCAGTTTGGATTTCTATCAAGGATTGGCTTCGTTTAGGCTTTCTTTTCACAAAAGATTTAGAAGTACAGGTTGACTTTTTCTACAATAGGTTATTTTTCTACAGTAGTAGAGCCCATGTAAATCACAAAATGCAGAGGGTGTTCTTTCCTTCCTAAAAAGGAAGTCATTTAAAAAAAAAAAAACTTCCAAAGCAACACTTCGAGTATCTATAGAACACTTCATTCCTTATCAAGTTCTTGGGGAGAACAGTCATATAAGACACTACAAGGTGCCAAAAAAAGTCTTCAAAAATTGAATCATGGTTCTTGGGTTTGAAATGTTGCAGTGATTCTTTTATGACCCAGAAATTCCTAAGCTATTGATGCCGCTCAGAACGTTCACTCCCTAAATGGTTTAAAATGTGTGAAATGGATGATCTGACACACAATTAGGTATTTCTTAAGATGCATTTTTAGTGACCTCATTCATATGCATTATCACCAGTGATGAATTGAAAATATATTAATTCTGCTCCATAGCTAAGTGGGAAAACATTTTAACAATGTCTGGAGTAGTTTATATTCCAGATGTAGACTTCTTTCCCTCCCTAAACTGCACTGGTGACATTTTTTCATTCCACATGACATAACTATGATATTACATAACTCCAGCTGCAAAACTTGGAATTAGCTTTCGTCCAGAAAACATGTGCATGCCCTGGACATTTCTAACCAGTCTTTTAGTTCTGCTTGAAAAGTTGACAGTGTTTCAGTGGTTAATATGGCATTTTTTTCTTTCTTAAACCATGAGAGCTAGTCTTTCCTGGACTCCATTCTAAACACCCTACCACTCTCCTCAACTACTACTTAAGCTGGCTGTTTCAAATAACACTGTGCTATGTAAAAAAGGCAAAAAGAAAAAAGTATACTTTCACGTAGCTACCACTGTGAGAAATACTGGATGCTGTTCTACCTTAAAGATGATTTTCCAAATTAAAATGAATGTTGAAATTAAAGGAGAAATTTATTTCAAATGTACAATCAAATCAACCAGTAAATTTTGTGCACAATACAATTTTTCCTCCAGAATCCAGCTGGTAGGGCTTTCAGGCTTGGAGAAAAATTACAAAGGTTGAATAATTTAAGACAAATAAAACTGTCCTGAAGGGATGGAAAGGATTATCATTGTCCTGTCATCACCTATCTTTGGTTTTATTGCTTCTACTTCACTGAAACCTCCAAGCTGCTCCCCAGCCTGCGGCGCCACCAGCACAGCGAGCAAGGACAGCTGACGGTTTTATTCAGTTTCACATCAGTGCTCATTTACTGCCTGTCTCTCGTGTGTTAAAGACTGTGCTGAGGTATTTTATAGCATATTTAGTGCCCAAGTAACTGCGGTGTAGCAGGGGAGGTCTGAGGAGATCTGGGGAGCTGTCCTGGAACTCAAAGGATACTCTATTTTTTTATTTTATTTTTTTTTTGAGACAGGGTCTCACTTTGTAGTTCAGGCTGGCCCTGAGCTCACTACGTAGCCCAGGCAAGCCTCGAACTCAGCAATCCTCCTGTCTCTGCCTCCCGAGTGCTGGGATGACAGACGTGAGCCACCACGCCCGGCACTGTGGTATGTGGTATTGATGGCTGGTGGGTGTGGTCACCACACCCAGCATTGTATGTGGTTACCGGGGTTCGAACTCAGGGCCTTGCACTTATGAGGCAGGCGCTGGAACCACTGAGCTAAATCTCCAGCCCCATGTTATCCCTTTTAAAAAATCCTATTCCAAGTTTCAAAACTATCGAAGTCAAACTACAGAATTACTATCACACTATGAAATGGTACTATGTGAAATGGTATTACCCGAAAACAGTGAGAATGGTATTTTAACGGTAATATAACACAGTCTTTTCCTTCATTTTAATTAAAAGGTCTAGGTGTACAGCAAAATAAATCGCCATACCATTTGCTAATCAAGGACTGCATGTAATTCGAACAAAAGAAATCAAACCCTAGTAATGAATACTGTGTTTTGAAACAAAATAAAAATTCTCAAAACATGTCCACTTGCCTGCATAGGGCCTCAATGGCATCTCTGTCCAGAAAGTCGTGTTCTCTCTTGACTAGGGTGATATCAATAGGGAACAGGAGATCTGTAAGAAAACAGAAACAAATGTATTTATTGAATACTAGGTTCTTATTGAACAGACAGGGGAGGAAAAACTCCCAAAGCAACACAGTGAGTATCTATATAACACTTCATTCCTCATCAGCTTCCTTGGGACAACAAAGTCATTGAGAACAATTCCCTGTCAGCACCTTAAAACAGCTCTAACATGTCCGGAAACTCAAATCTTGCTTCTCGTCAGGGAGACATGGTTCAAAACACTGTTCTACCTTTAAAAAAAAAAAAAAATAGCAGGCAATAATTCCCCGCTATAAATGATAATCTAAGCCAGAATGAATGGAATGGGGATTCCTGTCTTCATGAAGCTTTTAAACAAACTTTTGTGTTTGCTCACATGTATTCAGAGCAGAGTTGATGAAAATAAAATACAACAGAGCAAAATAAAACAAACCACTGGGCCAAGGAAGTATTTGGGGTACAACAGCCTGGGGTAGTCACTGGGATGGATCCATCTGTGGGACATCAAGAGCAAATTCAAGATACACTATTTTAAAACAAATCTTAGCACTTCAATATGGCTCCGGGGGGGGGGTGTTATACAACTCCCTCTAAACCAAAGTTACAAGGTTACTGTAGAATAATAGAATCCCCAAATCCTTTAATCTGTAGGAAATTAAAAACAAAATGGAAATTGTATGAGGCTGAAAAGTAGAAAGTAAATGGAAAAATTTCCTTTCTCTTAGAAAATAGATAGTGGTTACCAGAGCCTGGGAAGGGGTGTAGGATAGAGCAGAAGGGCGAACAGGGTATATAGGATTGTAGCTAAAGAGCAAGAATAAGCTCTTCGCACAGTAGGATAACCCCATCTGATAACAATTAATTGCATATTGCAAAATAGTAGAGAACTTCGAATGATCTCAACATAAAGAGATGTTATTTATCTGGGTTGACTGAATGTCAAGCACCCTATTTTGATCTCTACACATTATATACAGGTACCAAAATATTCCCTTACGTTGCAGGTTTTGAAACAAAAATTTTAAAAAGGGGAAAAAAAACTGAGAGATCCCTTGCAGATAATTATATCAAAGGCCAGCAGGAAGGAGCCAAGCAAACAGCACCACTGTGGAAATATACACCAGCTCTGAAATTGCTTTAGATAAAGGCCATTTACTCGTATCTCCTTAGGAGCACAGCTATCAGGTCGACAATGGGCCTTCCTAGCAGCACATGTAAAGGGCCTATCTCTGTGCGATGCTGTGGGTCTGGAAGGGGCCAAAGCAATCAACCCAGCAGGGCTGCCATCTTCTAAGCACCCTTGGCTTTCCCATGGCTAACTCTGCACACTAGAACAGATCTGGCTAGTGGTAGTTTGGGAGTTGTAGGTAACTAGGAATGCTTTTCTTGAGTAGGCGATTTCTAATTTACCATCACTAGATACAAAATGGCAAGTAGTACCTTATTTCTAGTAATCCATTTATCCAAGATATGACTCAAGACCAACAGTGCCTAATTCATGATCACTGGTTTTACAGAACTGTGTGGAACATCTTATTTCTAGTATTGCATTTTCTAGGAAAAATACTCAAGAGTATCTTTATTAATACAATGCTAAAACCTATCATAATGAATGTTAATTTATTATCAATACTTTTTCGGAAGGCCAAGGGCTAGAACAGTGATATTACCCCCAGGCTGATAATAGAGGCAGAGCAGTGAAATAACGGTAGACCTCCAACTGACTTCAGTGTCGGAGGATTGTATTTCTTCATGTGTGTACAGACTAAGCCTCTCTGAGGCAAATGAGTGGTGGCTGCGTGAGGGTGGAAACGCAAGAGGAGACTCATGGGAGAAAGCAGCTATTCAGAAGTGGGAAGCAGACAATGTATCCCCCTCAAGAAGGGACATGTGATTGGATTAATCGAGCCAACATTAAAGAAGAGGTTAATACTTACAGAGTATAACACCAGATCTACACATGTGAATTAAAGAGTTCATATGCCTGTTAAGTATATGTGAGAAAGCAACTGTTATTTTAGCAATTTCTAAGTTGGTGTACCCAGGGCTGTATTTTACATTACTTTCCCAACCCAAGTTAACTATAATTCTGTTTAAAAAAAAAAAATCTAGTAGTGACTAAATGCGAATTTAATCAATAGTTTTCTCTTCTTTGCCTACACTTTTTTTCTGACAGAGCTGCTTTCTCAATGATGGTACTTTGCTGATGTAGAGAAGTTTTCTGAGCCCAACTTCCAGCTTGAGCTGAAAGGCAGGAAGTATAAACTGCCAAGTCCCAAAATAAAGCTTAACAGGAAGACGAGGAATGTGAGTTGGTGTGTGGTGTGGATGTGCTGACCCTGTGCACTGGGGCAGGTGAATGGGGCACAGGGTAGACCGCGATGATGTGGGCTGCACTACCCAAGTGGCTTGGGACCCCATCACGTCACGCCCGAAGACAGAGCCTGCACCCCGAATTGTCAAGGGACAAGACAAACGAACTGGCTATTTCAAGCAGACTCGTCAACAAGGAGCCACCTGGCAGCAAATCAAAACTGAGAAAGGCCATAATTGAAGGAAATTTAATTTTTAAACAGGATAACGAAGGAACAGCCACTTTAGACCCACTGCAAATGCAATTATCTTCCTTATCTCTGTGAAATGGAAATCTAATTAAATTTGGTTGTCTCTCTCTACTGACAGCCAAAGCCTTTTAACAGGTCAAAAATTCTCTTTAAAGGAAAGATAAGCAATGCCATCATACTAAGTATGGTATTAACCAAATGATTTTAAAGAAAACAAAGAAAAAGAAATTGGGGTAAATCATTTGAGTCTAAGGATAAATTCAGAATATATTTTCAACCAAAAATATCACACATTCTATCTGGATATTCAGGAGGAAGATCAGTACATAACAGATCACTGTTCACTCAATGTTGCTTGGAATTTATCCACAAAATGGAACTCACTAATTCACAGAAACAATTATTTTTTAATGATTTCATGAAAAATATAACAAAACTTCCATTTAAACGAATAACTTATCTACCTCAGCACCTATAAAGCACAGGCCAATGCCCAGGTACCCAGAGACTCACAATAGGACCATGACTGAGAACTTTTCACTCTCTGGGCTTAGCATCCCAGGGATCTTCACAGCAATACTGAGAAGATACTGCAGAAGAAATTTACTCTGGGTGCTAATTTAAGGAAAAAAGAAAGATTCATTTTTTTCCTAGGTAAAAAAAAGTGACACAGGAAAAATTAACACTAATCAGAAGACATTACCACAGGCCAAGTGAATTATCTGCACTCAGGACCAACAGAGATTATACAAATTATTTAGAAAGGCACAATCAGCAATGCTGGGCGTGGTGGCTCATGCCTGTAATTGAGCACTCAGGAGGCAGAGGCAGGAGGATTGCTGAGTTCAAGGCCAGCCTGGGCTACATAATGAGCTCAGAGCCAGCCTGAACTGCAAAGTGGGACACTGTCTCAAAAAAAAAAGAAAAGCACAATCAAGCTGGGGATTTAGTTCAGTGGAACTGTGCCTCCCTCACAAGTGGATGGTCTTCAGTTTGATCCCCCATACCAGGAAAAAAAGAAAAAAAAAAGAAAAACACTACCAATTTAAAAGAACAATAAGACTGGAATATTTTCACACAGCAGCAAAACATATATGGTCAAGGAAAACTTATTATCATGAGGGATCTGGAAGCCAAAATCTGTGTCAATGTATATCCATTAGATTACCAAAAATCAAAGTCAGGGCCGGAGGGTTAGCTCAGTGGTTCCGGCGCCTGCCTTGCAAGCGCAAGGACCTGAGTTCGATCCCCGGTTACCACATATAATGCTGGGCGTGGTGGCTCACGCCTGTCATCCCAGCACTCGGGAGGCAGAGACAGGAGGATTGCTGAGTTCGCGGCGGCTTACCTGGGCACCATAGTGAGCTCAGGGCCAGCCTG
>PVIC010007463.1:7825-51047 GCA_004025085.1 Thryonomys swinderianus | reverse complement strand
GAATGAGCCAAGTTAGATGGCTCAGCTTTATTTTTCCTCCTGGCTTGGATCCCTCTTTAGTCCAGCTTCTGTTTCTCGAGTCCGTGGCTGTTATCTGGAGAGACAGCACTGATTGAGCCATGTGGCTTTATCATGTAGCAGGGCAGCATATGCTAGTTTGTATAATGGCTGGAAGAAAAAAATAGAAATCTACAACTCCTCCGGAGGCTGGAATTTACAAGTCTTAGCTGGACAAAGATTGTTTCTGCTGTGTTCTCTTGGCCAAAGTCAGTCACAAAGGGACTGACCCAGATCCGTAAGAGGAAGGAGCAAGAGGGACACTATGAGCTTTACTTCTTCGTGAGAAGATGGAATGAACTAAATTCCAAAGAGGCTTTGATTAGAGAAAGGAAGTTTTATAGTCATACTTGCCAATTATCTACCATAAGGTCCAAACAGTAATGTTGTCTTTACCTTTTGAGTATTGCTCTGGTAGCCTCTGCTCTACCAAATCTTTTCATGTGTGTCCAAGCCCCCATATGTGAGAAAAACTCATTGCTTTTTATACACACACACACACACACACACACACAATTTGCCATTCTTGAAATACCTGGTAAACAAATGATTGTATCTTCCGTTCAACCTCATTAAATTTGTAGCTGTTCTACCTACTGCTTTCTTTGCAATAGACAAAGACCAAATCATTCTCCAGGCTCTACTCTCTGCCCTAGCACTACTGTGATAGCAGCCTCACAAATACAATTTTTTTTTCTAAAGTGTACATCATTTTCTTACCAAACCTGACCTGCTGAGGTAGAGACTCTGTTAACTGAAAAAAACTGGATCGTGTGGGAGGTTCAGAATCCGAAGTAACGCAAACTTCCCTGGAGAGAGTCAATCATAATTAGCTCACTGAGTCTCCGCCTAAATCCAATCAAATACCTGTTTTGTGAACCTATGAACAGACACAATCATCCTTGTGACCAAACAAAGGCCTGGAAGATGAGTGTTCCTGAGGACCAGGGAGAGATGATGTATTTCTATGCATCACCATGGCCTGAGAGGTAAAAAAATAAATAAATAAGGCCCAGCTAAATGAATTGCAGTATTTTGGTGTAACCTAATCAATTTGCAATGAGTACAAGACAGAATATAGTAGGCTATGCCAGAGAGTGGACAGAAAGAAATAAATTCTTTCATTCCAGATGGAGAAATTAGCAGAAATATTTAAAATCTGATGAAAAACTCAGCGAAAGACTTGTAGCAATATGTATTTTTTTCTGTTAGCTTACTCTCTCTCTCACATGTGTGTATGTATATACATGAATGCATAATTTTACAAAATATAATTTTGAGCACTCTCAAGTTGGGCCTCTAATTTGGCATTTACACAACAAAAAAAAAAGAATCTTAAAATATCTTGGCTCATCTGTGTGGAAAAATGGCAGTGTACAATGTAAGAATGGGATAAAGTTAAGGGAAAACTAGATAATGAAAACATTTTTGAGAACAAAAAAAGCCATTCAGATATCAATATTCTTCACAGTGATATTTTACCGAACATTTACTATGTTCTCCATACCATTGTTATCAAGAATACTCAATAAATTTCACTTCATTTCTTTTATATGTAAATATTATGCAATTGTGGCCTTTATTTTATAGCAGGCTGCCAACATAGAAAGCTGGGACAAAATTGTGTTTTGGACTGGATAGAGTTTGTCCCTATGAGGTGCATATATTAGAGACTTTGTCTTTAGTGTGATGGTATAAAGAGGTGGTGTAGACTACTAGAAGGTGGAGCTAACTGCATGGTAATTAGACTGAACACTACCCTGGGAAGGGATGGATATAGTTATTATGGGAGGTCAGCTAGTTCCTATGAGTGGGTAGTTTTGGTCTTATTGTTTTTAATTGAATTATTTATTGGTATAATTTATATACATCTCAAAATCACATATAACATTGGGGAATTTGTACCAGTATATGACACAAGTTAATTCTCATTTTTACCCATATCCCTACCCACCCACACTTCCTCACCCCCTTTATACATGCTTACTGTTGTTGTTTCTTTTCTTTTCTTTTCTTTCTCTCTTTCTTTTTTTTTTTTTTTTTTTTTTTTTTTTTTTTTTTTTTTTTTTTTTTTTTTTTTTTTTTTTTTTTGAGACAGGGTCTTGCTATGTGGTTCAGGCTAATCTTGATATGCAGCCCAGGCTGGCCTCAAAGTCATGGCAATCCTCCTTCCTCAACCTCCACAGTGCTGGGACAACTGGTGTGTATCACCACGCCCAGCCAAGAATGGACCATTTTAAAGGAAAGTATCGAACTTCCTCTCATTCCGTGCATTGCTGCCTCATCGAGTGACTCCTCTCAAACACCCTCCATCCCTGATGCCACCCATCATGAGACCCCATCACAAACTCAACCTAGGAGATCAGCTGATTTTGAATTTTCTAAATCTGTGACCCAGCTATGACTGTGTGTGTTGTACATTCCGTAGCCCAAAGTATTTTGTTACAATAACAGAGATTGTGTTAATACATAAAGCTGTTAATAGTAGCCTGACTATTTATTACCCACGCTGGCATTTGTAGTAATTATAGTAATTAAAATGATAATAACTAGAATCATCCTTTCATAATTTATCAAATGATATCATAACTCTTGCACATTAGTGCTCATGACTGTGCTATGTTGAAATCAATATATTCTTCTTTTTTCAGATTTAGAAGAAATAAAATTAATTGGCCTGGTCAAGATCACAGAACTACATTTATAGAAATACTGTTTCATACCAGAAGATGTATTCCTTACTGTAGATTTCCTACACTGAATATGCATCAGCATCAGAGAAAATGAGTAGGTTGGGACACGGGGGCACATATTCTCCAAAATTCTGCAATTTGTTTCCTTTCCTTTAAATTCAGTAAAACAAAATTCAATGAAAACTGTTTTAATATAGATTGATTTCTTTGTTTCCATCTCCTAAATTCCTCTTTAATTCATTCTCTGTTGCTACTATAGTCTTTCAAAGTCTATGTGATCATTTATCACCACTGGTTAAATCTATCCAGTGGCTTGTAATTAATTTCTTTTTTACAATTTAATAGTTCGATTTTCCAGGAAGAGCATTTATGTTCCTTGATCTCTTCCTACTTCCAAACTACATATAATGTTTTTTGCTTCCTTTAATTCTGGAAACTTCATTTCTCTGTTGTCCACTGGGGAAAGTATGATCATGTACTCATTCATTAAAGAGGTTACAGATCTACACATGTACTTGTCCCTTCTCTAATTAAACTTCTGTTTGTTGAGCACTAACTACACATCAGGCAGCACAGTTTGGGGGCTACAGTGACAGAAGAAGACCCTGTGTGATGTTCAGCCCCTCCTCCGAGCTGCCCTTGACTCCTGCCAGATACCTTCGCTTCTGTCTCTCTACTCTTGTAACTTCTGCTTCTGAGTTTCATCAACCTAATGGCTATTAACATATTTTATTATACACCAGATATTTTGTATAAATATATTTCTCCAACTCCAGACTGTTCACAGACTCAAAACACAAGGCTGTGCCTGATTGATCTATTAAACATCACTTCTTTCTAGCACTGAGGATTGCACACACTAATAATTACATAAATATTCATAAGTAAGTTAATGTATGCCTTGGGGGTCTTAGAAAATTGATTCTGATTTCCTATGTCAAAATTGCCAGTGTTTACTATGTGACCAAAGACCCTACAATATCCTAGGTTTGAATCCCAATTCATCTATGCATTATTGTAGGACATTTATTCTGTCACTGAATCAATATATATCTTGATATTTTCATGTTTAAGAGGGAGAAAACTTCAAATTATTTTGGCAGCTCAAATAAATTATTTAAAATATAAACAGTCTTCATTTAATGTCTGAATTCTACTTCTATGTCTAGGAAATTAAAAGATTTGGGCACTAAATGAGGAATTGTAGTATGTACATTACAATATTCAAAACAAAGAAATGGTCAAAGAAACTCTAATTTGATGACTTTACTTTTATTTACATAAATTTACATGCAATAATATAATGCATAACAGAAATAAAGCTTAATGTATTATACAGGACAATCAACAAAAATTATAATATCAACAAAATTAACAAATTATTACAAATTACATTATTAACCATTCAAAAAAAGACATTGAGACTCTAAACAAGTTGTGTAGAACTACACCATCAAAAAGGTTATAAGTCTGAGTAGAGGGTCCCTTGTAAGTCAGCACAGTTGTTAGACGCATAAGTCATTAAATGAGGAATATCTGTATTTGGTATGGTATGAAAATAGTTCAATGAAATTAATTTTTTCTTCTAAAGAACACATGCTCTCCAATAACACTTAAAATGAAATACAGCAGCTGGGCGTGGTGGCTCACTCCTGTCATCCCAGCACTCGGGAGGCAGAGACCGGAGGATTGCTGAGTTCGAGGCTTGCCTGGGCTACATAGTGAGCTCAGAGCCAGCCTGAACTACAAAGCGAGACCCTGTCTCAAAAACAAACAAATAAACAAAAAAAATGAAATACAGTAGCTACAAACCAATTAGCTGGGTTCAGGCAAGGTTTATCCCTCACACGTCAATAAAAACAGAGATGACATTATTCAGAAAATCAGGATATCTTATGATATAGAAAGTGCCGAGTTACTAGTAATCATCTCACAAAAGAGATGAAATCCAGATATGACCTCCAGCAAGTCAATAAAGCATCTATTCCTGTATTTCCTCACATGTCCTTCTAGACATTCTTCATTTGATGACCGAGTTCTGATCCTGCAAACAGATAACCAGAGGAATTGTATATAGTATGTACGTTACAATATCCAGAAAGAAGAGATGGTCAAAGGATTCCAACTAACTATTATATGCAGTCATGAAATATATAGCAGAACGTAAAACTAGAGTACTGTATAGCATTGTATAATTATAGTACCGTGTACACAGGGTATACTGTGAAACAATGGAGGCTCTATCAATAAAATGTACAGAAACATAACAAAAATATAGGGTGGGTTGTAAGTTTAAACAGCAGGTTTTAAGTCTGAACTGCATGTCTTGGTACTAAGTCGAACTCACATTAAACAGGTAAGCTGTGAAGTGAAGATTGCTTGCAATGTATTTTGTCTTGAGAACAGATACACAATAGTCTGTGCATTAAATAGTGTGTAATATCATCAAAAAATCGAGCCATTGTTGCACTGTGACTGGACAGATTTTAAAATAACCTTTGCTCAATATCAAGCATGTGGGTGAAAAGTAGGTTTCAGATTTTTTACACAGCAAGCGTTCTGTTTTTGCTGCTCCTTTAGATATTCTGGGTTTGTAAACCAAACTTTGAGATCAAGAGCCCTTACACTTTGGAGAACTGCACACCATGCCTTGGCCCTGTCTTCATTTCCATAACCCAGTTTGAAGAGGCTCATCTCAAATGCCACGAGAGAGTCACCGGAGTGATAGAAATAGGTCTCATTAGCAGAGCAGTCCAATACGTCCAGCCTCCCCTAAACTGTAACAGCAGTAGCACTTATTTCATGGGCTATACAGTGATGTAGAGCTTTTCAGGGTGACAATGAAGGTATTTATGTGCAGGATCGTTGGAAGTCTTTAAATGGAAAATATCACAAGAAGAAGGTCTGGGATAGCACCTCCTCTGCAGTATCCTTGGGCTCCTGTTAAATGACGACTCTGTAATTAAAATGAACAAAGTGTGTGTCGATGCTCTGTCTTCACAATCACAGCACTTTCTGTCTCCCTTTGTTTAACTGCTTTGTTCATCTGAAACTGATGTTAAAAAAATAACAAAAATAGAAGTTGAACGTATTCCTGCAGGGCTATATTTTTAGTAGCTCATCACTTTGTGGAAGTGGCTTGGAGACTTCAGAGTCTAATTATGAACCTACAAAGTTGGCACTGAGGGAAAACAGGACACTGGAGTAGAAATGGTAAGGAAGAAAGCAGGCCAGTGTTCAGTGGGTGAGCTGCTTCTTGCACAACCCCCGTGAGAACTAACTGTGAATTATCAGAGGGATAGGGCAATAAAAGACATCAGAAAACAGGAAAATAGCTTGGGTTTCAATGTCACCAGGTTAAGTTTTCAAGGTATGAGTTCTCTGACTTGTTTGGGGGTGGAATCTCTCCTCTAAACTACCCCCTCAAAATGATATTCCATAGTAAAAGTTTCTAGGAGGGAAGAATCAAAGTAGAGAGGACCAGCAGTGAGAGAGTAAATAGAATGATAACTAATAATGCACAGAGATGCTGAGAAAGTGACCCCAGAAAAGGTGTTGAGGATGAACATTTTATACCATTATTAACAATCACGAAGAATTAAATGGCACTTGGATGCAATTCATTAGTAGTATTGATTTATGAGTGAGCAGGTATATTTATAGGTGTTTTCTATCCGCCAAGTTGTTTCTTACCATCATTTACAGAGTTATGTACCCAGAAATGCTACAAAAGAAGTATTCTGGCAGTTCTTGAGGGGTAAGTGCCATTCATCATGCTAGATCTGCCTAAGGGTAAACTGAGGCTTTTTAAGAGTGAAAAGAAGGGTCAATGGAAGCTTATGAATTAGGAAGTAGGGCAGAAATAAAGTAGGTCAAATGAAAAAGAGGTAGGGAAAAAAGTTAACTATATTGATCTTAGTCTCAGAAGACAGAAATAGACACTGGGAAATGTGCAAGATATGCAGTAAAGTGAACCAAATTACAACTGGACAAAAAGGAGAAGAAACCCAAGTATTGAATTAGTGATCAGGGTTTTGCTCAGAGCAGCCCATAAGATTTGATGAGTTCAGCAAATACTTTTTAATGCCAGATGATAAAAATGTTTTAGTTAATGATAGTTTGACTATCTTTTCCGATTCTAAAGTAAACCAGTACCCTGAGATTATAGACCTACTTAGAACCCAAAAGTACTCATTCTCACATGCCCTATTTCAGACATAAAGTAATCATCTATCAAAAGAGATAGGTGAAATGGTGGGTGTGGTGGCTCATGCCTGGAATCCCAATACTCGGGAGGCAGAGGCTTGAGGATTGCTGAGTTTGAGGCTTGCCTGGGCTACATAGTGAGCTCAGGGACAGCCTGAACTACAAAGTGAGAACCTGTCTCAAAAAACAAAACAAAACAAAACAAAACAAAACAAAACAAAACAACAACAACCAAAAGAGATAGGTGAATGAATGATATGAAATTCAATTGGCATTGCCCATTTAGTGAACTTGTGTTCTGTTACTACTTTCTCTGTGTGGCTTCTGTTTATTGTTGTATACCAAGCCAGTAAAGGAAAACAGTGTCTTCTGAAAACCAACCAGCATTTAATGTTCCTCATACATATATAGCTTACTCGGGTTGTTCCATTGATCAGGGTGAACCTGACTCATCACAACTGCATTAGCTCATGTGCATATGGGAAGCCTACACCTTTTCCAGAAAGCTGACCTCAGCCCCCACACATGTTGGATGATGACTGGTACCTCGAAATGATGGCGTCACTTGGCTCTACACTAAAGTGCAGCCCAGGGTGTTCACAAGGAAGCTTCAAAAGCCTAAGAGACGCTGAAAAGGTCTCTTGATATTAGGCCCCAAACCCATCAGTAGCAAGTTACTGATGCAAACTCAGATTCCACAAAATGCAAATAGACTTCATCTCTTAATGGAAATTGCCACACAGTCACCTGGAGAAGAAGTGGGGAGATTTCTCGCTCCTTTTGTAAAGCACCTACTAAACCAGGATTGAAATTCTTGAATCTCAAATGCTGGTAAAGATCACTCTAGCATAACATCTGTATGTGGCACAAAAAGAAATTTAAGTGAAGCCAAACTGATGCATCGACTGTCTTACGATATTCTCAGATATATACTTCTGTGAACTCACTCTATCTAATGCACATCTAAGATTAAATCCCACTAAGACAGGTTAAGCAAGCTTACATGCACTCTACCTACAATCCAGCACACATACATATGATTTCATATTTTAATATTCACTAATTTCTATGCGGAGCTACCAGGGAGTATCACACTAGAGGGTGCCAGTCAGTAGCTGAGCAAAGGAAATGGTCGGAATGAATTGGTTGCTGTCATTATTCTTAAGGATCACACTTAATGAGATTATAGATGTGATATTCACATGGGCTACATAAGACAGAAACTTTTATTCTTATTTTAATTTCATTCATCTTATTCATTTACATGTCATGTAACACAAAAACTCATGCATCAGATATTTCTTAGAAGAATTGTATGAACATGCAATTGTTATGTCCTTCATATCCCCAGAACTCAAAATGGCAAGACCTATGATTATTATTTCTTTTGCTGGAAAAAATAGGTAAAGTCCTTGAAAAGATAGTTACTGCATTTAAAGTTTCCAGTGATGTTGTGCCACCCTAGCCAGTCAATTAACCTGAATATAGGAGAGAGTGAGAATATGTAGAAGTTGTTTTGACCACAAACCAGATCCACTTGTGTTTCTGGACTATTTATTTGTTTGATGGGATGTGACTTCCTGGTTCCACAAGAAGAGTAGACACACAGAGGGCCTCACGTGCCATCTGCTCAGAAGGCTGATGACAGCAAAAACAGAAGGGAAGGAGGAAGGGCGGAGCATCACCAGCGATTTGGACTGCAATGAGAGTCATGCTCTTTTCTTATGCTTTTTTTAAATTTTAATGTAGTTCATGATTCTCAGAACCGCACAAATTCTGGCCAAATTAAGTAAGCTTTAATTTTCTGTTTGAGTGAACAAAACTCAATCATTTACAAAAACTGAATCCAGGACTCTGTGATGTTAAGAAACCCCTCAAAAAGTAAATATACCAGATGAGTAGTAGAAAAATTTCCCACAAACTAAAGGTTTCAACTTCATCAGTGCAAACTAAAATGGAAAGATCCAGTTAAAAACTGGGCAACTGACATTAGTAAACACTTCTCAGATGAAGCAGCACAAAAGGCCAGTAAAGAGATGCAGAAGAGTTTGACGCAGCTGGCCTTTGAGAAACGGAACCTGAAACAAAACTGAGGTTCCATCTTGCTCCGGAAAGAATGGCTGCCGCCAGGAAATCAATCAGTAACCAACACTGGCGAGGCTCTGAGGAGAAAGGCGCTCTTGCCCCTTGTTGTTGGTATAGTACACTGACACAACCGCTCCAGAGATCAGTGTGGAAAGTCCTTAAAAAAAGAGAAGTAGAAATTTCATTGGACCCAGCCATTCCTTCTCCAGGCAGTTTCCCAGAATAGTTAGAGACATCATATCACAGTGTTGTATGCATGCTCACGTTCATCTCAGCACAATTTACGATATCTACATTTTGGAAACAGCCTATGTGTACATCAACACATGAATGCCTCAAATATGTAATATTTATATAATCAAATAATATTCTGCTAAAAAGGGATAAATTTGAATCATGTGCAGTAAAATAGACTGATCCTGAGACCATATTAAGTGGAGTAACTTAGATATACAAGTTTAAATATTGATGGTTTCTCTTAAATTTAAATATGTGTATATACATGTATATATGAATATGCATGTATATGTATATAGATATATGACAGAATAATATGAAAAAAATCAAGGGACACATTTCCATCTACATGACTGCGATAGAAGATTGACATACGAAGTCGGGTCTAATAGAGAAACTCAGTACAGTACCATGAGGTTACTAAAGTAGATTCCAAGGAACACCAGTTCAACAATATAGCCATAAGTGTTTGAGAAAAAGGAAGATTTCTGTCCTCCATTCTCCTGAAAATGGAGTTGAAATAAGTTCTCTGTATGTTTCTCAGAAGCTGCAGTATCCATCCCCAAGTATGCATTAGTAAAAGATGGAATACAGGCATCTTCTCACAAGCTGCTTTGGTCGTGAGCACATTATTATTCATCAGTGTTTTTTGTGCCCAAGGTGAACTTAGAGAAATTTTACATGACTTATGGCAAGTCACTTATCTTTAAGTGTCATTTTCTTCTTTTGTACAAATGAGGGCGTTGGATTCAACATCACTAATGTTCTTTCCAGGTATAAAATGGTACAGTTAAATAAAGCCTAAAAAATATCCTTAGTTGCATTTGAGATAATAATGAGTCAGTACAAGATAGGGAACAGGATAATAAGGCTGCCAATTTGTGTGGTACAGATGATCAATTCTATGTGAGATCAGGAAGGCTAGATCTCAGGGTGGGCTCAAGCTGTTAGAACAAGCTGGTTTCTAAGCAAAGAAGAGACAGAAAGAGGGAGACTTTAAAAAGTCATCTCCAACTGAAGGTTTCAACTTCATCAGTGAAAGGTACAGGTATAAGGAAAGAGATAATTTTAAAACAGTATCTTCTTGGTCTCCTCATACAAAACCTGTCTTGAATAAGGCTGTGATGGGCATAGACTAGAAACATAGTTGGAGGAGATGTGATGTGACCCTAAAAAGAGGAGGCTGATGTGACCTTGTGGGCAGGTAGAATTAGGACTTCAGTCACCATACAAGTGAATTTTCTCTACTCTATGCAAAACTGGTTTAGATTCTCTTTCATACCTCCTTCTGCTAGATAGCACACAATATGGCCAGCAGTACCCTGAAGTTTCATATTCTTTCTCTTCCTGTGGGCAGAGAATTTGATCTGTTCTTTTAGTTCCAGGTTCCATACCCTTGAAGAAGGCTTTTTGTAAGCCTGCTTGGCTCAGGTATATTTCAGGAATAATGAGTTATATATAGTTACCTGATTTTCATAAAATAATTTCTTTTGGTTAAAAAGATATCTGCAACTTTTTAATGTCGTGACAACATATTTCATGCAAATACATCGTTTGGAGGAAGTGTTCTGGCTATTTGTTTTTGGGTAACAACTTCAAAATTCACAACTTACACAATTTTGTGTGTGAAGAGCTTGAAGAAGATATGAATTAGCAGCTGGTGTGTGCGATCTGTCATATGGTTGCAAGCTGCAGTTTCAGTCTTCAAGGCATAGCTGTTCTGGACATGCAAGAGCTCAGAGGGCCCTGCTGACAGAACCCCTAACTCACCTGTAACATGAACTTTTCAGATCAAATTGATGGAGTTGTGAGAAGGAGCACTTCAAGACAGAGTGTTGGGGAAAATGTGCTGCCAGAGATTAAGGCAGAAGCTGCAGAGTGTCTCTGATCTCATATCCCATGTCAAGCAGTGTCACCTCTACTTAATTACAAAGGAACCATCAAGGCCAGCACACGTTCAGGAGAAGGCAATGTACAATTGACTCATGGATTTCACCAGCCTGCCATTGCTATTCACAGCATAAAAGAGTTAAGAACATCTGCATAGGAGTGTGTGTTCACACAGAGTATGTTTGGTAAAAGCAGCTCTCAATATTGTTTTAGAGAAAGTCCGAGGTAACTGGTATACTACCTCTGAGTCCTTTTGTGCAGGTTTTCAGGTTATAATGCTACACTCCACCAGAGGAAAAAATAGGAAATTAAAAAAAAGTCTTAACCTTCATGGGTCAAAAATGACAGAACTGAGCTTTGTCCCCCAACCACAAGAGTGAGTGAAGAGTTTCATAATGGTGAAAGTATCTTGCTTATGGGGAAAGAGAACTTGTCTTCCTAGAGTCAATATAATTAAAAGAGATTAGAGGGAAACATGAAGAGGACCTACATTTCCTCCCCTACATGCAGTGGTGATGGATCAAAGAGATGGGAACTGACACCTTCTGTCTTCAGGACACTCAGAATAGAAATACAGTCAATAGCATCACATGCTCATTCATGTGCATGACCTCTTCCTCATCAGAGGAGAAAGATGAAAACTGGCAGCCGTGATCTCACTCATTCCCCACTTCTTTCCACTTCTCCTCTTGCCACAGGTGGAAGAAGCTTTTGGGTCAGAGAGACTAGGAGTCTGCAACCTATGAGACATCTGGATAAGATTCATGTCTACTATTTTCTATGCCCCTTTACAGCCTCCAACTAAGAGAAGACAAGGGCAGTTATCACGTGCTGGAAGCAGAACTCTGGGTAGAAAACTTGAGGGTTCATATAAGAACCATTTCATCGAACAGATATAGTGACCCTTTCTTAAGGGGCTATATTCCAAGACTCCCAGTAGATAGCTTACCCTGCCATAGTATTTGCTATATACTATTTTGTTCTATCTGTAGATACTTAGGATAGACTTTCTCCATCTCACTTGATAGTCGCACTTTAGAACTTCTTTTGGAGCTGTCTGAATTGCTTGTTTTCTTTGGTGCCATTCTTATTAAGGGTTAGCTGATCATGATCACTGTGGTACTGCAGTGGTGGATCTAAAACAGTAATTAAGTGATGACAAGGGGCAGGTCACAAGGGCACTGTGAATACACTGGATAAAGAAATCATTTCTCCATCCTAGTGGAACAAAGTATAAAGATGCTGGATTTTATCACATTATGTGGAACTCTGTAGAATATAAAATTTACAAATGATTTATTTCTGAATTATTCCATTTAATATTTTCAACTATTGTTAACTCTGTGTAGTGGCAATGAAATCTATGTATAAAGAGATGTATTCTTCCTCCATACGGATCATGGGCCTTTGAAAGTCAAGAAAATATGCAGGATTTTTTATATTTACTATGGTGGCCTAATTGAATATTTCTGTTTCTAGGTATGTAGTGAAAAATTACTAACTTAATAATCTTTGTATCTCTAGTATCTATCAGTTTCTGGTATAATAAGCTCTTACTAAATATTGATGGATGGTTATTGATAGTTTCATGGAACTATATAAAGGTCTAAAAACTCTATGTATACTCTTACAGTATGGAATACAGAATATTTTGCTGATCTATAATTGCTTACCTTATGTGTTCACTGACAAGTTATCCAGATCAAACTTTTATTTCTCCCACTTCGCTTATCAACCAAAAAATCCAAAAGGAGGTCTACAAATGTACCTCCTCATACCTTGCCCCCTGCTACTCCAATCCTCAAGATACGAAAGTGGATCATTTAGGTAGATGACCAGAGAAATACCCATGGGGAAGCCCTATTTGAATGAGGACCCAAAGACTGAGCAAATCAGCTACATGACAATCTGGAAGTAGTTATGAATGACATATTCCAGACAGAAGCTCAGACCAATGTAAAGGAGAGAGCTTAACTTCACAGAAAAATGGCTTGCATGGTTGCAGAATGATGAGCAAAGCCTAGAGCGATATAGGGTCATCTCAGAAATGAGAGAGTGCGTAAGCCACACAGCCTGTGTGAGGGTGTTGCGCTGTGTTATCAGTTGAGTGGAAAGACCTTTAATCGTATTAAGCAGGAGTGTGGCATTATCATATTTGACTCTAAGAAGAGACTGTTATAGGAAGACAAGTGTGGATTTAAGAAGCCAACTTGGAAGGTGATTGTAGCAGATCGAAGGAAATATTGGCTCCCATGGGGGTGGTAGCAGGAGTTAAGGAGAGAATAGAAAAAAAATTAAAACATATCTCATAACTTTGAAAACAGAGCTAACAAGACTGTTGGGATAGAAGAATAATTTGAATATGTAAATAGTTAAAATATTTTCCTTTACTGGCCAAATAAACACATATACTATTGTTGACAATAGTATATGTAGTGGCAATAAAACCTATGTAGTGATCTGGGTAGTGGCAATAAAATCTATGTGAAAAGGGGTGTATTCTTTCTCCATCATGGATCATGGGGCTTTGAGAGTCAAAAAAATACCCAGAAATGTCTTGGCAAATGCTTTTGACAAATGGTAAACTCCCCAAACTGAAGGATTTTGAAACACAATCTAATTGTCCAACAGTTGAGTATCTGTTAAGTAAATGACAGTGTGTGTGTATATTTAAATGCTGCACAGTCATTCAAAACGATGTTCTGGAAGAAGCCTGCCTGACATGGCAAGTGCCCACAGAAAGTTTTATCTGTTCCACACCCAGCTGTTAGGATGCATGCTGCTTGTTAAATACCAAACGGATTTGTAGAGAAGGAAAATGCTGATATCTTTAAAATTTGCTGCTGAGTTTGCCCTTTGGGTAATTTCTCATTTTTAAAAAAAATATATATATATTTTTTAAAGAAATGCATTTGGGTAAAAGACTTTGAAGACATGTCGTCATGCTGCAAGATGAATAGAGGAAGCAACAGGTTTCTTTGCGGCAGAAGTAAATTGTGATGGTGGAAACAGTTAAGGATCTTGGGCCAGCGGGCTCCGGAGTGAGGCTTTCATTGACATGACTCAGGATGAATCGAAGTCCACAACACAGGGTGGGAAGGCATGAAGCACAGTGAGTCAGGACGCTTTCGTGACCATGGTAACATAGATCCTTCTTTCATTATCTAACCTCAGGAAGAATTGACAGAAAATCTGGGTATGCGACACAAAGTTCTGGAGAAAAAATATTTCAAAGGTGAAGAGAGTTCAACTCAACTTATTTATAAATAATATCCCTGATTGAAAAGGGCATCATATTGAAATGCTAAAGAATCAGAACATAACAGACAAAAGCAGAGTCATTAAATATGTATAAATATATGTCATACAGCTACAGAAGGAGAAATTTTTTGCACAAGTCTTCAGAGATGTTCTTCCACGGGTTCACCCTCCACATAAAAGTGCACGTGCTCATGTCAGTGTCTCAGTGGAAGTCTACTCGGGGTTCAGGCTTTCTGAGGCCAAGAGCAGAGCTCCTACGACTTACGCTTCGTGTGTAAACTTCTGCATACTCATGGAGAGGGTTACAGAATTTTTTCACAATTTGCGACTCTCAGTCCTTGCACTGCCTGTGGTTCCAGGCGACCTTAAGCAGAGGGCCAGTGGCTCCGCTCACACTTAGTGTCCTCTGCTTTAGAGGTACCGCCCCCTGCCGGAGACCTGAGCCTCTGCAAGAGTCACATCGTCAGCTGTCACTCCTTATCGTGCTTGAGAGAGGCGGCGTGGTGCGCTCAGAGGCACATGCGTGCCTCAGACTTTGTGGGATTTGGTGAGCTTGGGCAAAAATCCTTAACCTACACTCTTGAGTGTTTTCACATGGAAATGGGAACAGCAAATCTACCCAACTAGTTAGTATTTGGTAGGACGTATGTGAGACGATCCAGGAGAACTGGGAACGCCTCTGCATAGGTAAGAGGGTGACTCTGCTAAGCCCGTGGCGCTCTGTCCTTCACACCATCAGTTTGGGCCAGGAAGCCTCCTCCGGTGCACGGCCCTCCCGCTGCTCAGCCCAGCATATCCCCCGACACTGAAAACTGTCTGTCTCGCCCAGTCTTCCTCGGCAGAGCTTGTTATATCCAGACCCTGTGCGTGAATTTATTGCTCACCCTCTGATTTCCCAAGACACAGTATTCAAATGTATTTTTGAAATTAGCATCTCACAACCTGTGCCATATTTATGCAGCACAGGAACAGCTGTGAGTCACAATTCTGAGTTTTTGGCTACAGTTCTATGAAGAGAAAAGCACTGTACTAATTACCTTGGGTTCTTCAGGTTGACCGAACAAGAACTCAATGAATTCACTATTACTGCTATTATTATTTTAATATTACTATTGTACTATTTATTAAATCCTTATAACACTGAGATATCATTTACCAAGGTATACATTTTCCACGCATTATCTCAAATAGACATAATTTGCCCCATTTAAAATGTTAAGAACAGAATTTTTTTTTTTTTTTTTTTTGCTTTTGAGACAGGTTCTTGCTTTGTAGTTCAGGCTGGCCCTGAGCTCACTATGGTGTCCAGGCAAGCCGCCGTGAACTCAGCAATCCTCCTGTCTCTGCCTCCCAAGTGCTGGGATGACAGGCGTGAGCCACCACGCCCGGCATTATATGTGGTAACCGGGGATCGAACTCAGGTCCTTACGCTTGCAAGGCAGGCACTGGAACCACTGAGCTAACCCTCCGTCCCTAAGAACAGAATATTAAAAAAGCAAAAACTACTTTTACAAAGCCACTGATGGCAGTCAGAATTTAGATTGTAATCTACCTGATTTCAAACAGAAAATTCTCAATCATTACACCTTATCGACCCTCGTGGGAAGGCTTGAGTATAATCTAGGATTAGCTCAATCTAATGGAACAATCTTAGCCCAAATCAGCCCAGGAAGGACTCTTACTGAGCTCTGGTTTTGGACATTTACATGATCCAATGTCTGGCTCGTGACACCTTCCAATCATTTTTGTTCTCAGGATTCCACAAGTCAGTTCCCAGTATCTGCCAGGCCTTCTTGGAAGCTTTGCTATTAAAGATTAAGTCCAAAAGGCAAGCAGTTCCGGAGAAGTTTGCAGGAGACAAAGTTTATGCTTGCCAATGTCCTCATCTCTGTTACACTTTCCAATACACCTTAGGATTTCGCAGCTCATGGCTCTCCTGGGGGGCTGATTGCTCCAGACAACTGGCTTTGAAGAGGACAGTCAGTGCCGGGCACCACGCGGCAGTGGTCAGCCTGAAGCTGCCTGGTTTGAACGTTGATTAGGAGTGACTGTGCACCCAGCCCCGTCTGGCCCACACATTCTGATTGCCGCTA
Organism: Thryonomys swinderianus; assembly: GCA_004025085.1. NCBI lineage: Eukaryota > Metazoa > Chordata > Mammalia > Rodentia > Thryonomyidae > Thryonomys > Thryonomys swinderianus. The sequence continues at coordinate 34,525 of PVIC010007463.1, read as the reverse complement.
TCTACCCCTGGGGAGGAAAAAGACTCTGATGAACCCGTCACATAAGCCCAGGAACCGAGGTGAGAAAAATGACTTTTACTGCAACAGAAGCCAGGAGAATGTTTCCTCAGAAACACAGGGAACCTAATGACAAAGAAAATCAGCACCGAATTGTTAAATTTTCTGAGAGACATAATTTTTCAAAGGCTTATTGGAGCATATGTAGTACAAAATATAGCTAGTTTAGAATAGCAAGTACTTTTTCATTTATGATGATCTGTTAATTATGTTGGTTGAAATTCTTTGGTTTGCATAAATATTACTGATGATTTTTTAATAGAATCAACAAGACAAATTCACTCCATCGTAAATACCCTGGGTCATGGAACCACTCATTTGTGTCTCGTTTAAGTTTTCATCCAATTTTAAAGAGATTTTAAGAAACTTGCAATGGGTATCTACATATAATGAAAACAGTTATCAGAAGAAAACAAAAATAATGATGAGTGTATAGGAGATATAGCCCTAGAGCAGTCAGGTAAGAGTTTCTGAATTCTTGCCACAGGCCAGGGAGAAAATGGAAATAACAGTGGAGTCAATGGGGAGCTACGTTTTGAAGCTATATATCCTCTTGACAAGGAAAAACTGCTCCTTTGTTGAGGTGAAGGAGCTATTGGGAAATAATATCTCAGAAACTTCTGTAGGATTCCAGTATTTGTCCACATCAGTAGTTGTGGGATAAAATAATGGTGCTGAAATATTGTTTAATACTTCCTTTTGTGTTTCTTTGTGATGACAGAAGAAGGGAAAGCAAGTATGGTATATAATAAAATGAAATGGGAATTTAACACTTTTTCTTAGGAAAATATGTTTCTTGGAATTTTAAAAGAAAGTGATTACTCATGCATTTTTCTAAACATTCTAAAGAACATATAGTAGCTATTAGGACAGAAAGAAATACACATTTTTAAAAAATTCAGTGTAGTTTTTACTGTACTTTTAAAATACCGATGAGATTGTGTAAATGACATCAATTCAAAAGTTTGTGATTTGAATGTTTTAACATTTCATTTTATTTAATTTTTCAGACTATTGGTTAGTTATAATAAAAATATCATGATCTTATTTTATTATTATTATTATTATTTTTGTTGGAGACAGGGTCTCGCTTTGTAGTTCAGGCTGGCCCTGAGCTCACTATGGTGCCCAGGCAAGCCGCCGCGAACTCAGCAATCCTCCTGTCTCTGCCTCCTGAGTGCTGGGATTACAGGCATGAGCCACCATGTCCAGCATTGTGGTATGCGGTGTTGATTGTTGGTGGGCATGTCTCCACACCCAGCATTATATGTGGTTACCGGGGATCGAACTCATGACCTTGCGCTTGCGAGGCAAGCGCCGGAACCACTGAGCTAACCCTCCGGCCTCAATCTTATTTTATTCTTAATAATTTCAAGTAATATATTTTTCTCCAAACCTATGTGTTATTATTATAGCCAGAAAGTAAAGTTTAAAAAAATTATTGCTATAAAATGTCATATCTGTAGTGCAAATATATGTTCTTAGAAGTGAGAATATTTCAGATAGTATCCAAGCAGAAAGGCTACCGTCAAGGACAAAAGAAGCAAACAAAACAATCACATGCTGGCAAAGATGTAGGGAAAGAGCAACACTCTTATACCACCAATGGGAACGTAAATTCAAACAACCACTATTGGGACTCTTTAAAATCCCAAAACTAGAACCACCATTTGATCTGGTTATAATACTCCTCAGCATAGTCCTGAAATTAAAAATCAGCACATTGGGGCCGGAGGGTTAGCTCAGTGGTTCCGGCGCCTGCCTCACAAGTGTAAGGTCCTGAGTTCGATCCCTGGTAACCACATATAATGCTGGGTGTGGAGACACGCCCACCAACAATCAACACCGCATACCACAATGCCGGGTGTGGTGGCTCATGCCTGTAATCCCAGCACCTGGGAGGCAGAGACAGAAGGATTGCTGAGTTCGAGGCTTGCCTGGGCTCTATAGTGAGCTCAGGGCCAGCCTGAACTACAAAGCAAGACCCTGTCTCAAAAAAAAAAAAAAAAAAAAAAAAAGGCAGCACATTGTACTCTTGTGGCCATGTTTATTTCAGCATATGAAGCAGTAGCTATGCTATGGAACCATGCTAGAAACCCTCTGCATAAGTCAGTGTTTACTAGAGAGGCAGATTTAATTCAAGGCATACAAATAAGGACTTACAAGATCGGTTTCCACAGCGTCAGGTGCAGAAGAAGGCGAAAGGGCTCTCTGTGTGGTGCAAACCTGGAGTCAGAGGACAACACCCAAGGTGGAGGTGCAGGCGGAGGCCCTCTGAAGAAGCAGAAGGGAGCCTTTCTCCTCTTTTCCCTTTAATTCCATTCAGGCACAATCCTATTGGTCGGTGCCACACGCCACCAGGGTGAGGCTTCTGCCTCCAAAAACTCCCTTCAGCTGCACACAAGTATATGCCGATCTGATTTAGTTGGCAGTTTTTACTTAAACTGGCATAGTTGAATATCACACCCACCAACAGCTTGATAGATCAAGAAAATGGCACAAGGGCTGGGCGTGGTGGCTCACGCCTGTCATCCCAGCACTCGGGAGGCAGAGACAGGAGGATTGCTGAGTGCGAGGCTTGCCTGGGCTACATAGTGAGCTCAGGGCCAGCCTGAACTACAAAGCGAGACCCTGTCTCAAAAAAAAAGAAAAAAAATAGAAAACGGCACAAGAGAGTACAAGTCAGCGAAAGATAAGAATGGGATCCTGTACTTTGCAGGACAGTTGATAGAACTGGAGTTCATGTTATATGAAATAAACCCAATTCAAAGTCAAATGTCACATAATTTATTCCATAAGGAAACCTAAATTTTTAAAAAGAGATGACAGGAGGTAGAAAGCAGACACTTAGAGAAGATTGGTCAGGGAGACTGGGGAAATGGAAAGGTTTATTTTATCAAAGTACTTTCCATGCAGATGTGAATCTGCTAAAGTGGAAACCATTATCCTATCTAACCAATCCCAACCAATTAAAAATGAAATAGTAATCATTGCTCTATGAGGGAGCATGCCTTGAATGAATTTTTAGTGCAGTATTTGGTGCTACTGAGTTCCACAGTGTAAGGAATCCCAAATGACTACTCCGTGTGGAGATTTCCAAACTTGCTAAAGATGGCAAAATCTATCAAAGATTTTCTAAAGGGCATTAGAGGAAGTTGCATCCTCAATGCAATATTGATTTTATTTCCTTCTTGGAAAAGCAATGGATTTGTGTCCTTTTAGTATTTGCTATGAATGTTACATCACATGAACTAGTATCCAGTGAAGGAGATGTTGATGGAAATACTGGGTACCACCAAGCCAGGCAAGCCAGAAGCCAGCAAATACCTCCAGCCCTTATGAAATCACCCCATACCCAAAACACAACAACAGGTTTGTACCATGTTGGAAAGGTGTTGTCTGCCTTTCCCCTTCTTAGCACACGTGTCATGCAGCCCGTGTTGTTGGTATCTGACATTAAGAAGAGTATGTTTGCTCTTTGGTAGGTATCTGCTGTTCATAGTGATTACATTTTTAACTGAGTTTATTGGTACAATTCAGATATATATTTATGAACACATTCATCATTAACCATTTGTACCTGTACATGCTGTCTTGATGCTTAGTTTTCCCACCCCCATGGTCTCCCCCTTCAGCCCCTCCTCCCCACAGGCATAAACATTGTTTCCATGTTTTTCTTTTTAACCTTCAAATTTTTCCTTTCCCTTCTTTGCTTTCCCCTGTCTCTCCCAGTCCCCTTTCCTCTTTGAAGATTGCCTTCCTATTTCACAATACCTATTGTACTGATTACATTTTTTAAGAGCATAAAGCGATTGGAACTCATCCATGTTTCTGCATGTGTCAGAACTGGATAATATCACATCATATAAATGTAAAGCTTATTTTTTTTGTTGATACATGCTTAGCTTGTTATGAATCTTTTGGGCAACAGTACTATGAATAGTGTTATTTAGATGCACATTTGCATCTATCTTGGTAAATGTCAAGAAATGAAATCACTGTATAAGTGTATGTTTAACTTTCTAAGAAAATGCAAAAGTGTTATTAAAGTAGTTAAAATTATTATGTACTCCCATTTTCCAGGAATTAGAAAATCTGCTAATTCCACAATCACATTTAGTAATTCCATTTGTTTTGATTTTTACCAACCTCATGGGTGTATGGTGCTGTTGCGGTGGAATGGCTGAACATATTTTCCCTTCTTTTGTAAATTATAAAGTCTAATACTTGTTTTGAGATTTTACTTACCCTTTACTACTGACTTGTAGAAATACTTTTCATACTCTAGTTACAAGCCCTGGAGAGTGGATATTATTTCCTGTTGGACACTTGCATTTTACTTTCATACAATGACATATTTTAATCAAAGATTTTAATTTAATGAAATTTAATTGGTCCCTTTTATAATTAATGCTTTTGATGTCCAGGAAATTTTTGCTTATATTAAGATTATGATGATACTTTCCCCTTGTATCCTCTAAATGTTTTGTCATAATTTTAGCTTTGATATTTAGTCATATAACCTATCTTTAATTATTAGTCTGATTATGCTTTTGGTCAAAGTTCAATTTTACCCTAATGGTTACAATATTATTTCAATCTTATTTATGAGAAACTGTGTTTTCCAAGGTGTTATCTAAGTAGTTCTGATACCTAGGCTTTTTGAAAAATAATTTACCCAACATATGGAGATTTAGTCTAGACTACCTGTATTTTATCATTTTATCTATGTACATTTCCAATACTGTGTTAATTCATACTAAAATCAGTTACTATAGGCTCTCCAAACCTGTTTATGTTTGTGTTGACTATCTGCTTCCTGCATTTATAAATTTCAGTGAGAGTTTGTCAATTTCTACAATGAAAAACTGCTAGAAATTTGACTTTTATGGCATTGAATCTATATAGCAATGTCTAAAGAAGATAGATGTCTGGAGAACACTAAATCTTTAATGATTCTGCTAAGTCTTCATTTATTAGGTTGTCCTTGAGGTTTTTCTGAAGTGTGCTTTGGTTTTTAATGTAGATGTCATATGGAATTTTCATTTATTTTCTAATTAGTTTATATTTTAATGTTATCATAGTGTTTTAAAATGTACTTCCACAATAATTTGTTGCATGTATTTAGAAATACTTTATTTTGCATACTGCACTTGTATCCTTCAAAATTGCCTAATTTACTTATTAGTTCTAGGATCTTATTAATGAATTTTAAAAGATTTTCTATATTAATGTATTCTCTGTGTATAAAAAGATTTTTCTGCTTTCTTTCTAGATTCTCTCATTTTTTTCCCTTTATATGCCTTTAATCATTTCATAGGGCCTCAAGTACAAATATAAAACTGTAGGGAACAGGGGAAGTGATGTCTCTAGACCACTGTAGTTAAGTTCAAGTCTCCTGTGAGCCCAACAGCACAAGGTAAATAAATAAATAAAAAGGTGAAAATGAGACTTAGAGAAGATGCTTAGCTTGGACCTGATCTGTGCTACTTTTGGTAGCCAAGATGCCAATCAATTGCCTCAATTTTATTTGTGTACCTTTAATGAGAAGACTCATAGAGTGCGCCAGATACCCACATTCAACATTAAGGGTTTCTACCAGTACATGACACATCTTTATTCTCATTTTTCCCATTCTCCCGGCCTCCATACAACCCTCCCCCACATATACATAAGCTTTGTTTTTTGTTGTTTTGTTTTGTTTTAACCATCACATTTTTTTCCTTCCCTACTATACTGACTTCTGCCTGCCTTTTTTCACTTTTAATATTTTCTTCCTATTTGTGAAATAAATAGGACACAGATGTATGGTCAAACCTTTCTCCAGGTGCTTCCACTTCTTCTCTTCTTCCTCCCTCTCTCTCTCTCTCTCTCTCTCTCTCTCTCTTTCTCTCTGTCTCTCTGTCTCTGTCTCTCTCTCTTTCTGTCTCTCTCTGTCTCTCTGTCTCTGTCTCTGTCTCTGTCTCTCTGTCTCTGTCTCTGTCTCTCTCTTTCTCTCTGTCTCTGTCTCTCTCTCTTTCTGTCTCTGTCTCTCTCTCTTTCTCTCTGTCTCTGTCTCTCTGTCTCTGTCTCTGTCTCTCTCTCTTTCTATCTCTCTCTCCTGGCAGACAGATACAGTGAACCTTTTAGAAGCCACAGCAAGGCAGGTGACGCAGATGACACAGACGATGCAGGGGACACTGGTGATGCAGATGACACGGACCAATTATACATTGCTAAGTGCTACTTCTGCCCTTGTGTCCAGTCACATCCCGCCACAAGCACTACCCCCGCCCTCTCATCCAATTACATCCCAAGCCATCCTATATAAATGCCTGTAACATCCATAATTAAAGAAAAGGGAAGCTTCTTAACTGACACCGAGTCTGGGAGTTGTGACTCCACATCCCCACTCACCCTCCTGAGGTCATTGGACAAAGGAGACAGTATGGTAACCGGCCAGACCAGACAACACAGATACGCAAATACAGTGTCATTTCTCTGGTATGAGAAACTGAAGGTGTAAATAAGTTCTAAAATGTATTGGGAAATACTGCATTTTTAATTCTTTTCATTTTATTTTTTTATTTTTATTTTTATTTTTTGAGACAGGGTCTCACTTTGTAGTCCAGGCTGGCCCTGAGCTCACTATGTAGCCCAGGCAAGCCTCGAACTCAGCAATCCTCCTGCTTCTGCCTCCCAAGTGCTGGGATTACAGGCGTGAGCCACAACACCTGGCTCATTTTAGTTTTTGAAGTCATCATGGATTTGTCCATCTGATTTGCCTGATATTGTTCACACTATTTCTCTCGATCCTCTCTTAATTTCTGTAGGCTTTGGCCTTTTTCTATATAATTCACCATATAAACATCTGTGGTTTCTCTTTTTCCTCAGTTTATCTAGGGCTTTTAACATTGTATTACTCTTTTCAAAAATGGACTGTTTTCTTTTTTATCAACTCCCGTTTTGTGTATTGTATTTATTCTCTTTAATTTAGTTTGAGTTTTGTTTTGCTTTTGTGACTTGTTAATGTGGAAGATTAGACAGGTATTTAAAACTCACTACTCTGCCATAAGATAAATTTGAGTCATCTATAAAAAGGAAATTGGATGCACCTTGAGATCATAATGTTAAGTGAAATAAATTGACACAATGAAAAATATTGGATGATTTGTTTTACATTATTTTATGGTTTATGTTTCAATGTTCCCTGCATAGGTGGTGCTTTGAGGAGGTGAATGGATCATGGGGACGTGATACTTATCAACGGGCAGGTCCACTCCTTTATAGGTAAATATTTTGCCTGGAGAGAGGATTGCTGGGATTGTGGGTTAGAAGTCTGTGTGTGTGTGTGTGTGTGTGTGTGTGTGTGTGTGTGTGAATCTGTCCAACTCTCTCTCTTTCTCTCTGTCTTCTCCCAGCAACCATACTAAGAGCTCTTTCAATCCCATGACACCCTGTATTTGATCCAGCCATATGTGCTCAAGCCTCTAAAAATTGTGGTCCAAACTAAACCTTTCCCCCTTTAAATTGAAGGTGTCAGATATGTATCAGCAGTGAAAAAAACAACTGAGACATTAAAAAAAATGGAAAATACAAATATAGAGCAAAATAAAAGATAATAGGAAACAAGGTAATAGATTTTTTCACAAAAGGGAAGAAAATAAAGAGATGGAGGGTTGGGATAGGTAGAAGAGGAAAATAGGATGAAAAAGGAATTAAAATATGTTATATAAGTGCTGGGTCTGGTGGCTCACGCCTGTAATCCCAGCACTCGGGAGGCAGAGACAGGAGGATTGCTGAGTTCGAGGCCTGCCTGGGCTACATAGTGAGCTCAGTGCCAGCCTGAACTACAAAAGCGAGACCCTGTCTCAAAAAAAAAAATATGTTATATACATGAACCAATTCCTCATGACAAGTAAAACCATTATTTATTCCAATAAATACATAAATAAAATTTTCTGTAGTGATATTTCAGTTTGTAAGTTTCCCCTTAAAATTAATTTTAGCTATATTTTTATAACTTTTGATATGTTTTCTTAACATTCCATTGTATTCTCTTTCATTCTGTTTTCTTTGTGAATTTCTCTTTCCTGTATATGTATTTAGAAATGGGGTCACTGTTTTAAAATTACAAGTAAAATTTCCAGTTATCTTTTAGGTTTCATGTTAATGATTTAATCCTATTCTGATGATGGATTATTCTAATTCTTTGATATCCCCAGATACTTCAACAATATGGATGGCTTCAAGTTCCCTTGAGAAAAATGTCTTTCCTGGAGTTGTTGTATATTTTCTTTTTCTGATTTTTTTTAATTTTTATTTTTAGGGCTTGTTTTTAGTACATGATGATTGTATTCTTTATGTGGATTTGGTACATAGGTACAGCTTAATTATTTTTAATACCTTTTTTTCTCCTTTCTAATTTTCCCCTGTATCTTTTGATCCCCATCTCTTTTACAAAGTATCTATGTCCCTATGTCCTGTTATCTCTCCGCTATTTTTGATTTTATTTATATTTCATGTTTCTTGTGTAATATGATTATTCTGCAGATGTAGCTGGTATCAAACTGTCTCATGATGTTCAAACTTCTTTTTTTACTCACCTTTTGCCAAAATTTTTCATGAAGTACTGCAACAAAAGGATTAAAATCTTCAAAAGCATGTACATATTAGTGTATTGCTTTCATGCTACTTTCAATTTTTTCTTCACGCATATGCTTATTATGTACATACTTTTGATTCATGATTTATAAATAATTGACATGGTGAGGCAATAGGCACTTTCTCTAGCAATACTTGTCTTCAAATTTATTTTCCTAAAATGTTAACATAGCCATATTTTCCAAATTTTTATTTTGCACAGATATTTTTTCCAACCATTTTCATGTAAATAATCTTACATGGAATCTCTTAATAGTATATAGTTATAAAATTAAATTTCTATGCTTGTTTATTTTATATTTGACCATTTTGTGTTCTATTTTGTTTTTGACTTCCTTTTGCTCCATGTGTGTCTTTTTATAAAGAAAGCACTGTGTATATATGTGTAATTACATGTGTATTACTTATTATTTAACCTTTTAAAGTATACACTTCCTGGGATCAAGTACACACACATATTTTTGTTCAATCATCCAAAGTATCAATTTATAGAACATTTTTGACTTTCCCAAATTAAAATTTCAATCCATAAAAAGGATAACTTTCTAGTTTTAACATTATTCTTGGTCCTTGGACCATGCTGTGTTTTTAAAAATATTATGACTCGCCAGGCTTAGTGGCTCAAGCCAGTAATCCTGGCATTTTGGAGGCAGAGGCAGGAGGTTTGCTGAGTTGGAGGCTTTTTTGAGTTATACAGTGAGCTCAGGGCCAGCCTGAACTATAAAGCAAGACCCTTTCTGAAAAAAAATTCTTTATGAGTAGATATATAATATAATCATATATGTGAGATAAATGGAATACTTACATATATGTTTGTATGTTACATAACCTTGATTTTTTGATGTTGTGATATGCCTTTTCACTTCATGGGATGTAATGTGAATTAATTATATATGCATAACATATACTGTAATTACTTTTTAGCCAAACCATTTCATTTATGACATGTTTAATTTTTTTTTTGCTAACATTAGCACATTTGATTTCATTGTAAGCTTTTGAATTTGGAAAAAAATTATGAAAGATTTGCTTCTACATTGTTTACTAGTTGTAATACTGTTATTTTTCCCCTATAGTTCTAAATTTCCAAAAGCCTTTATATTTTTTTGTATTTGAAAATCGTTAGTAGTTTTTGTAGGTGTAGCTACTATAAAACTTTTCATTTGTTTTCTTGCCAATGTGTTCATTTTGTCTTCCTTTTTAAAAATTATACATTTTTCTTTTTTTCTTTTTTACTTATAGAATGTTGGGTTGACAGTATTTTCTATGTTGTTTGGTTTGGTTGCTTTCATCTTAGCAACCGTCTAAGATGTCTTTTTATTATTTTTTAGTCTTCTTTATGTGTGATGAGACACTAACTTTCATTATTATTGTTGTACCTTATAATGGAATGTCTCATTTTTCCTAGGGCTTTTACATTTCTTTGAGAAATAAATTCTGTAAAGTTTTTGTTTGGTTTTGATCCCTTTCAGGTATCTTCAAATGGTTTTTCTTCTTCAGTTATTTTCACTGTTATTATCTGGACATTCAGTCTTATATAAAGTGCTCTGTTATTACCAGAAAACAAAACCCAAAGATTTTAAAAAAATATTCAGGCATATACTTGCTATTTCTAGTAAGCTCCTTTTGTGTGGAATCATGGATTGTCATATCATTTTCCTTCTCTTTAGAAAACATCCTTATTATTTCTTTAAATCAGGTTAGCTGATGACAAAATGCTCTCAGCTCTCATTATTCAAAAAATTTACTCTTATTTCCAAAGATGTCTTCAGAGGGTATTGAATCTCTTTCTCTCTCCTTTTCCTTCTCTCTGTCTCTCTCTGTCTCTCTCTCTCTCTCTTCCTCTCTCCATGCATAATACTTTAAAGAATTGTTTGAGATACAGGTTACAGATATTCAGACAAGATATGTTCCTGCATCCATAATTGTTCTGTATGCAGCAAGTCTCAAGTCTTTGCTCCTCTGATTGATTATATTTTCCTTCACCTGTAGCTTCCAAAATTTTGATTATTACGTGCCTTTGTGTAATTTTCTTTGTGATTATCTATCTCAAATTTTCTTGAGAATCTAAGGTTCATCACTCTAGTTTTCCTAAAGATCTAAACTTTCAGTAATTATGTTTCTAAAACAGTTTTCCTGAACATCTCTCTCCCCTCATTTAAAGAACTGTAGGAGATCATTTTATGTAGTCACACAGGCCATTACATTCCTGTGCAGTTCTTTGGTTTGCATTTTGTCTGTTTGTATTATGACTAGTGTGTGTTCCACCCCAAATTCATGTAGAAACTTAATTCCTATTGTGGCGTTAAGAGATTTGTAGGCCATGAGGGCTTCTGCTCTACAAATAAGGTTAATAACCTTTAAAAATAAAGAAGAAGCACCAGGAAGCTCTCCAACTATTTCACTCTTCCTCTTTTCTTAGTATGAGCATGTTTTCCCCTGAGAAAGATTCATGAAGAAGAGGTCACCTTAGAGCAGAGAGCAGCCTTCACCAGACAACAACCCTGCCAGATCTCCACTCTTTCAGAGCTATGAGAAATAAAACCCTCCTGAACTGGAATATCTGGTTACAATAGCAGGGACAAAGGAAAACACGCTATGTGCCTTAGAACACTTTCTAGTTCTGGAATTTAAGAAGCTGGGTATTTTTTTTCTTTCTGCATTTAACATTAAAGCCACTCACAGATTATTTTCCTGCTATCATAGACTTTGTCACTAATTTCCACATTTAATACTGTTCCTTTCTCAGCTTCCCTAGTCATGGTGTCCACAATGATGTTTCAATCCCTCAGCGTGGGCAACAGATTGATAGTACCTCTTCAAATCCTCATCTTTGTTCATATTTGTATTTGTTTCTATTAATTGATGTTCCTCTGGGTTATGCTCTTTGTTCCTAAAATTTCATGCTGTGTAGAAGCCAATTTACATCATAAGGTACCACAGTTTTGTGATACAATTTTGTTTTGCTTTAATGACTTATTTAGTGCATCTATATGTAACGAAAGTGAAAGGAAGGCAGAAAAAGCTACTATAAACCCCTTGACCTTATAGAACTATGGCCTTCAGAGTTATTCATGTAACCAGACTAACATCTTTAACTCAGTAATACACATGTAAGTTGCTCCATTTTTATGCCCATTTCTGCTTAGCAAGAAATAATATTCTGTTTTCTGAATATATCATAGTTTGTTTATCCATTCATGTATTTAAAGCTATCTTGATTGTTTCTATGTTTTGGGAACAATGGATACAGTGTACTTTTTTTTTTTTTTTTGAGACAGGGTCTCGCTTTGTAGTTCAGGCTGGCTTTGAGCTCACTATGTAGTCCAGGCCAGCCTCGAACTCAGCAATCCTCCTGTCTCTGCCTCCCGAGTGCTGGGATTACAGGCGTGAGCCACCACACCCGGCACTGTGGTATCTGGTATTGATTGCTGGTGGGCATGAGTCTCTGTGGAGGGTGTGAGAACTCAGGACCTTGCGCTTGCAAGGCAGGGGCCGGAACCACTGAGCTAATCCTCTGGCCTTACAGTGCACTTTTAAAGAAGTATTGGACTTTGTTCTCCCAGGCAGATAAGTTGTAATATATCGATTAGGCAGAGTTACCTTTCACTATAAGGCTAGTTTATCATCAATGTTAATGTGTTAATTTATGAGTAATGCACTACCAGTTTGTGTGTTCAAAATGTATTCTGACCGATCAGAACCCAAGTGTCCATCATTCCAACGTCCCAGAAGCATTTAACCCTTTAGAGTTTCCACCAGTACCATTCAGCTTTCTCTGCTTATAGCTGCAACCTTTCCTTGCTCATCTTACTATGTAGTGAAGATCACTGAAGCCCACATGAAGAACTTTGCAGGGATCTTCTACACCAATCCATTGCCTCTGCACCCTGCTCTGTAGATTCTAACCACTCCAACCTTCCCTGATTTCAAGGAACGAATGCTCTAAATTCTTGTTTGTAATTCAGCCCTTCCTTTGTAGCCTCCCCTCACACCTTCTAACCCCTCCCACTCCACACATCCACCCCATACATCCAGGTGGAGAGGGCATGGGTCTTTTCCTACTGTCTCAGAGAAGTCTCTCTACTCTGCCTCCTATTTAATATTCCTGTACTTTCAGTATACTTTATAGTTTTTACAGTGGGAAGAAAAGTTCAGTCTCACTTATTCCACATAGGCCAAAAAAGAAAGAGAATTTCTGTTATTTACTTATTTGTTTTAATCCTTTATTTGTCTTTCTTAGTCTTCTCAAGAGAGTAGTTGATTCTCGGGGTTATAACAGGCTTAAAAAGTTGAGATATTGATGTTTCTTGTATGCAACTCCTTAGAAGTAGTCACTTGAGCTTGGTATAAACATCTAATGCAGTTTGATTCTTGCTGCATTGCAATAAGCCTATTTCTTTTTCAGCGGTTTTAATGTTTTAATATCTCAAACTTAGGAGTAATTGCAATCTTCTTTCTCTCAATTCTCTTTGATGATTTTCTTCCATCTCTGCATTTGTACACTGAGATTGCTTTAAACTTGGATGGCTTATAATATCACTGTAAATATGTGTTCTCTAATAAAAATGAAAGCACGATCTAGTTTTATATACTACCTTTTATTAAAATAATTTTATACCTGCTGTTCTAGAAAATAAGGTGTAATTAGTACCATTATGAAGCCTGAATAAACTGTAATGTTAGGGAATAGACTGAGTTCCTGAGGGATTGTCAAATATGAACCACTCTCAGTTACAATTCCACATTTTTAATAGTATGCATATCTGATATAATGGGATGAAGAGAAGGGAAAGTATTGTAATGATCTTTCAGGCAGGAATAAATGACAACTTACTGTTACATCAAAGTTGATATTTTCAGGTTTGATACATTATCACGTGAAAAAGCAATGAAAAACCAAGTCCCAGTAAGATTCATCTAGTTGGGTAAAAATCAAATAAACTATGAAGGTACCATACTGGCAACATAGAGTTATATCAGAGTCAGAATAAATAATTCAGGTGTAAGAGTTTGGATTGCTTGGTTGTAAGATTGGTTTAGTTTAAAAGAATCTGCTCACATATTAAACATCAGTATTAACAGCCAATAATAATGCATAAGCTTTGTAAAGGAGTTATTATGTTTTGAAAAACCTAAATGTTCTTTATCTTTAATATTGTAGACTCTAAGAAAGGCAATATTACATCTATTTTAGAAATAAAGACAGCTACTTTTCTTAAATTCATAGAGTTAACCAACACAGTGTTGTAATTCTAACCATACTCATGCTGATCCCCATAAGTACACTCTGCATTTTATCTTACTTAAATTTAGAGTAGGCTCTGAGATTTAGCATCTGTATCTGTAGAAAATGCTAAGAAATGTGGTGTAAGTATTTTAAAATTAAAACATTTAGTGCTTCATGTAATCGACCATTCCTCTATTTTCTTATTAAAATGATACTGCTTATTTAATCCTGAACAGTGTTGTGTAAAATAGAGGCAAATTATGTACCGATAGGTATTAAGTAATTACTATCAATAACTACTCAGTAATTATTTGTTTTCTCTTAAAGGGTGAAATGTTGATATTTTGGAAATGTTTAAGGAAAATGTCTGAAGTAAAAGAGTTTCAGGTAAACTAAGTCCATAGTCAGCAATAGACACATCACCCCTGTTTATAAATAAAGTTGTATTGAAATACTGTTTCAACTAGTAGTTAATCACCTACTAGTTCTGGGGTTACAATAGCAGAATATAGTAAATTTAGTGCTTGGAACCAAGACATTTTGATGCACAAGGTCTGAAATGTTACATTTCTGTCTTTAAAAAAATTTGTATTTATTTACTTTTTTACATTTTGTCTTTTATAGAGAATCAATTTAAAATTCTGGAATAGATAAGAATATACGAGACATATAATTTAATTATTCAAAATATTAACATCAATGAACAGAGTTTCAAATGGAAAAGACGAGTGAATTGAATGTGTTATACACAAGCTTGCTTCTTTCAGCAAATTTACTAAGGACTAGTTATTATTAATAAAAGATCACTGAGTAGAAATTTTAAGTGGAGGAGCATTAGTCTAATGTATATCAGTGTTAAGGCACATAACCAAGAACGTGGTAAAAATTAAGATGCTATCAGTTGCTGGAATTTTCAACACATCTCTGGACATGTAATACAGAGGTACATTAACATAAGTGATTTTTTTTTTCCTTTTTGGAGACAGGATCTCGCTTTGTAGTTCAGGCTGGCCCTGAGCTCACTATGGTGCCCAGGCAAGCTGCCACGAACTCAGCAATCCTCCTGTCTCTGCCTCCCGAGTGCTGAGATTACAGGCGTGAGCCACCACACCCGGCATTGTGGTATGCGGTGTTGATTGTTGATGGGGGTGTCTCCACGCCCAGCATTATATGTGGTTACCGGGGATCGAACTGAGGTCCTTGCGCTTGCGAGGCAGGCGCCGGAACCACTGAGCTAACCCTCCGGCCCCCATAAGTGATGTTTTTGAAGAAGGCTAGCTTCAAAATTTATTATACAGGAAAAGAAAAGAATCATTTTTCTCTTCTGAATGAATACTGGGACCTCTGTAAAACAACAAAATAGATTGACAAAGGAAAACTAAAACAGAAGTTTACAAACGTGTTTATACATTGGAGAAAACTCAAGGAGACTAACTCTGAAAGGTGGGTTTTAATACTGTATTCACATAGCACATCTAGCAAAGAAAAATGCATTCTCAGAGAAGTGATAAAACAAAGTAAAATAACTTGAGTCTTCCTGAGAACCAGTGATGCTGAGAAAATTAGTGTGTGGGAAGCCAGTGGCAGACACAGGATATTCCTCCAGGCTGCACAGGGCTGAAGGTCATCTTTTGTTCTTTTTAACAGAGGGACAGGGCGGTGCAACCTTGTAAATTTCCATCTTGTTTTTAAGAGGGAAAACAGGCTTCTACTCAACTGTCTATATATGCTAACAGTTCACATTTCAGATTGGTATATTTTGCTACCTTTCAATTCTAACTGGAGAACGGGCAAAGCCATTTTCATAATGAGGAGTAAGTTGCACATGACTATCATAGAATGTAGTGGTTGACACTTGGGTAGACTGCCAACCCCACCCCCACTCATTTATATCTGAGTTTGACTGTGGTGAGTAGGATAAAAGTCCACGACTTGGTCAGAGAGACTGTTTTTTAAAATTCTAATAAAATAAGATGAACGTAAGTTAATGTCTGTTATTAGCCTGTCTCAGTTGTACCCGGTGTCATTAGTAAAGAGCTAATCTGTTTCCACTCACATGAATAATGTATGCATTTATATAATTTTTTAAAAACTTACTGATTGAACCACATATTGTACTCCCTAAGTCAGAATGTGCTATCTGATGTAGTAATTTTAAAATTTATTTGCATTTCTCTGACAGTCAAAACTCTGAACCAGAAATAAGTCATTTTATGTAGTTGGTTTGAAAACATTTTTAATATCCATAGGAGGTAAATCCTCTATAACTGTTCTTTTTAAAAATAATATACTCAGAATCTGTAGATGTAAATGAGTTTTAGAATGTATGATAGATTTTGTAAAATAGGAAATATTCAAAGGGAATGTGGTGGGGGAACGTAATGAGGGGAAAGAATAAATATGATTTGGAAAGAAAAAGAAATAGCATGTGTATAAGGGGTGGAAGGTTGTGGGTAGGTAGGGATATGGGTAAAAATAAGAATTAACTTCTGTCATATACTGGTACAAGTTTCCCAGTGTTGAGTGTGATTGTGAACTGTATAGAAAATGTACCAATAAAGAATTCAATTAAAAAAATAACACACTCAGTACTGCATAGTCTTCCAGATAAACCCCAGAATAATTTTGTTAGTTATTCTCAAATACTTCATAGCTATAATACAAATTCATGTTTCTAAAAATTAAGAAAGATTTGAAAGCTTTGATATAATAACTTTCCATTTAAATAAAGATATTTTGTCTGAGCTCATCTTCTTTGTCTAGTAATGTAGAGGTATTACAGTTTTGATAATTATTCTTAAACCTTTCAATGTTTATATTACAATCATATAATGAATCATTTATTCAATTATATTTTCTTTACTATATTTATTCACGTGAGTGATTGACTTTTGTATATTAATTATAATTTCTGGTGTTTTTCCAAGTGATTAATGTTTTTGAATAAGAGCATAAATAGAAATTAAATATGATTATTTTTCTTATTGAAAAAAGTCTTCCAAAATACTAGCATTGTGTTTTCTAGCCTTTCGTTATAACTTTTTTCTTGGCATGATTTTTAAAAAATAGAGTAACCTCACTGCGGTTTGTTACAACAGAAGATTGCAGACTCTAAGAAGTAACAGGACTTACCCACAAACCCACGGGGCGGAGAGTTTGAGCTCACGTTCGTAGTAAGATCCCCGAACTCTGAACTCACTGACCTTCTAAAGACTCCGCGCTAAATCTCATTCTTCTCTGTTTCCTTTTAGGATTCCTCCCAGCTTTGTGCAAGTGACAACCGTAGTCATGTGTCTGAATTTTCCTTAAGGTGAGGCCAGTGATAACCTTTTGAGGGGGAGCAAAGACTCTTGCAACTGCAGGCTAAGTTGACGTGCCACCGCGAGAGGGGGGAGTAGCATGTAGAGGCACAGTGAGATGGGGTAGGACAGACACGCGGACACTGGGGCGCCTGCGCATTTGTCCAGGTGTATTGAAAGGCCTGTCGCTCCCATGTGGGCTGACGTGGTGGAGGTAAGTCAAGGAACGCTGGTATTTTGTAATGAAAACTCATGAAAAGTTAGAGGGACCTCCTGGAGAAGTGATAAAAAAGGAATGCAAGATAAGAATTGCAAAAGTAGCCAAGAGAACAAGATAAGACTTCATCATGGTCCTAAGGGACTAGCCAGAACTACAGTTTTTTAAACTTTAAAAAATCAGTTGGAAATAAATAGATCACAGGCAAATACCGGATCTTCTCTTTGATAGGAGCACCTGTAGATGCAAATGAGCTCTAGAAAATATGACAGTTTTTGTAGGATAGGAAATTTCCAAAGGAAATTTGGTGTGGGGATGTAATGAAGGGAAGGAATAAATATGATTCTGAAAGAAAATAAAAGCATGTATACAGGGGGTGGGGAGGTGTGGGTGGGGAGGGATATGGGTAAAAATGAGAATTAACTTGTATCATATATTGGTACAAATTCCCCAGTGTTATGTGTGATTGTAAGATGTATATAAATTGTAGAATAAAGAATTCAATTAAAAAAACAATAAAGAATTCAATTTAAAAAATTAGTCAGATGATATATCTTTCTCAAATGGGAAAGAAATCAAAAGATGAAGGAGGGAGGGTAAGGAAAAAGTCTGAAAAACTTAATTAAAATACATTATGTAAATGTGCCAACTCCACACAAAAATATAAAACATTATGTATTGCAAGCATGTATTAACAAGAATAAAACAATAAAAATAAAATATTTTAATCAATTAGATATCCTATAATTATTGTAAAATATTTTGATGATGGTATTTTGTTTCTTAATAAAACGTGCTTTAATAAACATATTCTGAAATATTTCTGGTTGTTTTTAGGTTATGTTTCAAGGATTTTTTTTTTTCTTTTTGAGACAGGGTCTCACTTTGTAGTTCAGGCTGGCCCTGAGCTCACTATGGTGCCCAGGCAAGCTGCCACGAACTCAGCAATCCTCCTGTCTCTGCCTCCCGAGTGCTGGGATGACAGGCTTGAGCCACCATGTCCGGCATTGTGGTATGCAGTGTTGATTGTTGGTGGGCGTGTCTCCATGCCCAGCATTATATGTGGTTTCCGGGGATCGAACTCAGGACCTTGCGCTTGCGAGTCAGGCGCCGGAACCACTGAGCTAACCCTCTGGCCCTCAAGGATTTTTTAAACTGACAAATAAAAGATATTTACTTATGGTGTGTAACATCTTTTGTTATATGTATTTATGGGAGGAGACAATGCTTTTTTTCTTGCTATTCTATTTTTGACTTAGTCATTGTGATTAAGAAACTGAACAATAAAATTATTTCATTTTTATTTAAAGTGACTATAACAGTATCTTATGAAATGTAGAAGTGAGAACATTTCAATAGTGCACACAGTTATATATGCACATTACTATATGATATTTAGTTGCTTCATATATACCACCTATATAATCAAGATACAATGATGAAAATTTTAATTATTCTGTTGGTAAATTATGATGGATTCAAAATTAAAAGGAAGAACACTGGCAGTAAGTACTAGAGACTAAAAATTGTAAATATTCCACTTAATTCATTCTAGCAACAGATATTCTCTGATTTTTTTGTTTTGTTCTGTTTTGTTTTGTTGTCTTCACCTTTAAGAATACACAGGAAAGTAACATAAAAAATCTTGAGTCAAGTGATCTATACTCTTAAACCAGAGCACTGGAAGTAATATTGAGAGAAGAGGGAGTTGTGCACAGATACAAGAGGACTCCGAGTAGCTAGTTCAAGGAATGGCAATGCCATGTTCTGATTGTCCCACAAACACAGAAGCAGATTTTAATTTAAAAAAAAAAAAGTAGAAGTTAGAGTAGCAACAATAACAGTTCATACCTAGGACTTCATAGATCTCTTGATCTCTGCTACAGAAGGCCTTGAGACCGTCTCAAGTGGTTCTTGACATAATCCTATACATCATGTATCACTTTCCCAGTAAATCACAAAGGGACTCCTAATGCATGAACTGTAT
Organism: Thryonomys swinderianus; assembly: GCA_004025085.1. Taxonomy (NCBI): domain Eukaryota; kingdom Metazoa; phylum Chordata; class Mammalia; order Rodentia; family Thryonomyidae; genus Thryonomys; species Thryonomys swinderianus. Next base: position 15,092 of record PVIC010007463.1, on the reverse strand, counting down.
GTCCATCCTGTGGGGCCTGAACCACATAAATCCTCAGCCAGCTAGTAATGCAGCCCCACATGATCTTAGACATTTCACGTCCGCATGCGATTTTTAGCAACATCTTTCCTTATTGGATTTGGTTTGACTTGATTTGATTTGGCTTCACAATGCCTGCATGCGGACAGTGGAGTGCTGGTGTGTGTGTGTGGGGGGGGGCACCCCGCTGACTCCACCTCCTGCCTCCACCACATGGAGCCGGATCAATACCTGCATGGAACTGACATCCCATGAGCTGTGTCGCTTGGCAAATGAAACTCAGTGATTATTCATAACACTATTTCAGCCTACTCAAAAGTGCATGTGCCTGTGAAATGAATATTTTGCCTAGAAGCCAAGAGGTGTGGTGCTGTGTAGCCTAAACAAGCCGAAAGGAGGGACACCTGTGACACGGGGCTTACTTGTATCACAGAGGTAGTCGGAACATATCCAGTGTTTGCACTTTTCTTAAGCCAGAAATCTGACTTTTGCTCTCCAATGCATCCATTATCTTTGGAAATGTGGGGCAAATGTTACTCAGGTTTTCAAGCAAAGTTTGGAAAGACCCTTGCCCCTCTGGATAACTGATTATGGATGATCGAAATTGAGGTAAAGAAAATAGACACAACTTGTAGATCCCAAAAGCTTAGTAATATTAACACTGAGTAACCTTTTTAAAGTAACTATCTCCTTAAGACTGATCATTTATCTATCCAGTGGGAAATATGTAAATTACTGCATCTATGAGTGCTTAAAGTATAAATAGAAAAATTAAAAAATAATATAGGAAATGGAGATACATCATTTAAAAGTCTAGAGATGGATGACGGATGGACAGAATGAGAGAGGATGAAAGGAAAAGAAAAATCATTCAGGTGTGTTACACATCCCAACTCCCCAAGATGAGTGTCATCTTTATGCGATACAAAAATATATTTGTAACAATGAGACAGTGATTACTAATTAATTCTTCTTGTGTGTTTATGAGCTTGTGATAGAAGCAGCCCTGAGAAAAACATGAGCAACATGTGCTGGGCATGCCACAAACACTCAGAAAATATTATTACTTCTCTCTTTTTTACTACTGGTGAAATTCAACATCATAATAGAAAATATATAAATCTAATAAAAACAAAAGGAATTATTGACAAAAGTGAGCCCAAGGTCAAGGATCCATTATCCCCCTGAAGATAAAATGATTGCATCTGAAGAAAAAACATAAATATAGAAAATATCTTATTTGGATTATTAGCCATTTCAGGATTAGAAGTAGCTCCTTAGCGAAAGACTGCTGCACTTGGTATTATAAGTTGCTCAACTTATTTATTTACTTAATCTGCAAAATATATTATAGTCCTTTCACTCATACTAATGTGGTCATTTTGTTTATGAACTATCACTGTAACTTATGATGGAGAAAATTTAGAAATTGGCATCGGAACCATCAGACATGTATAGGAACAAAATTAACCCATGCCGGGCATGGTGGCTCACGCCTGTAATCCCAGCACTCGGAAGGCAGAGACAAGAGGATTGCTGAGTTCAAGGCTTGCCTGGGCTACATAGTGAGCTCAGGGTCAGCCTGAACTACAAAGAGAGACCCTGTCTCAAAAAAAAAAAAAATAATGTTAGCCTGTACTCATATTGGGTATAGAAACTAATTTGAAAAATGTTGCACTGGTGTAAATCATTGGCATAAATATGAAAGATATAAATTTCTCAAAGACAAGTTCAGATAGTTTTTAAATTACCAATGAATAGAGAAAAATGCATAAACATTAATTCAAAAAGTACTAAGAATATAAATGGTTAAAATGGACTCTTTCACTCTCCTAGTTACAAGTAATATAATTAGGAAAGCAAAGAAAATTAACAGACTAGAAGTACATATATACATGTATGTATTTGACAGAGAACTCATACCTAGGTTATATAACAAAGTCCTACTACCAAAAATACCAACAAAAATAAACCAATTAAAATTAAACACATGGCTGGGCATGGTGGCTCACGCCTGTCATCCCAGCACTCGGGAAGCAGAGGAAGGAGGATTGCTGAATTCCAGGCTTGCCTGGGCTACATAGTGAGCTCAGGGCCAGCCTGAACTACAAAGTGAAACCCTATCTCAAAAAAAAAAAAAAGAATAAAAACAAAACAAAACAAAAACCTTAAACACACGATTTGAAGGGACAACACATGAAAGAAGATCTATAAAAATTCAGTAAACATGAAAATGTATTTAACTTCCTTAACTGCCAACGAAATGCAAATTTAACTGCACATACACCTCTTAGCAATGAGAAAGTTACCTGTTAGCAGGCCTAACAGCTACCTAAACCATGACAAAGAATATGTGTAACATTAGGTGTTACATTAGGTGTAACCGGAACTCTCCTGTATTGCTCACAAGTATGTAAAATGGTAAAAGCACTTTAAAAAGCTGGAAGATGGTGCTAGAGCTAAACACCAATGTCCAGTTTTCATAACTGAATATTCAGAGTACTTGATTTATACCTGCGAAGTACACTACAGTTATTACAGTAAAAATAAACTATTGATGACAGACTTGCTCCCCGCCAAGTGAAAATAATACAAGACAGCAAAAGCAGATTGCAGAGTGCATAGATTGATTTCTACCAAATCAGAGGGAAGAGCTAATGTGTGAGATAGAAGTCCAAGTACCAACTACCTGTGTGGAAGCCAGAACAACCAGCCCTCATCTAAGCTGACATCTAACCCCTAAAATTTGTGGATTTGCACATTACAAGGCAAGGGGATATTAAAGCAACTAATCAGCAAACCAGAAACAATAGACATTGTGCAGAACTAACCGAGCCACTCAAATGTAATGAGGTGGTGTCTTATAAATGGACATGTGGCAGGAGAGAGTTGGAGAAACGTTTGTGACAAAGGACCCAGTGTCAGGGAAAGGGGATGAGATAGGGAGCTCTGGGAAATAACTGAGGGACAGTCTTTTCCTGCCATTGGGAAATAGAGCTATAAGACTGAAGACCACACTAATAATGGTTCCTAATACCAAGAGACACTTAGCAATGTTTGGTGACGTTCATTCTTGTCTCGACGGGAGAAGGGGTATAGATTTCGAGGGATGCTGACAAACAACTTCCGCTCAAAGGGCATCTCTCCATACAAAGGAATTTAGTGCAAAATCCTGCCGAGGTTAAAAAACATGCTGTAAAACACTTCTACTGGTGACTATTACAGATGAGTCAACTTCTGGAGAGGAGCCTACATGACTTTTTGTGAGACTAACAGTAGCTGTCAGTTTATTATTTATTGTTTACATACTGCCCCAAGGTTGCTGAAAGGCTGAGATTAGGATAAGAGGAATAGATGGCTGTGGAGTAGAGAACTCTGCTTGGAAGAACTGAGAAAGTCAATGAATCACAGAGTCAATAAGTGCTAAGGCAATGAAGTGACAAGCAGTGGGCAGAAGGCCCAGTCAGCCCGCTCTTGTCATCTGAGTCCACCTAATTGTGTAATGTTGTGATTAATTAACCATGCTAAGTGTACAATCTACTCTGAAGACTCAGCATACATGACCAGAATTACTGTTGACTTTAATTATCATACAGAGTGAGGTTAATAAAGGTGGGCGGATGGGTAAGCCTGTACTTGGGTGAAAGAAGTCTTGAATTCTAGTTGTAGTAGAACAAAAATTTCTTATTTTCCTCATAGGCAGGACAATGTATCATGTGGGCTTCATAGAAATGTGTAAAAGGCAAGAGTAATGAGTCAGATGATTTAGTGGGTGCTACAAAGATCAAGTTAGATCCTTCTCTTTTTGAGACTGAACGATTTATTACCCCAAAGATAGCACTTAGCCACTAGTCTCCTTTGAAAACTACCTGAAGTGAAGTGAGCTTCCTTTCTAAAGGTTTTGCATCATTCTTGGAAGTCCTATAAACCAATGACCTAATGATTCCAGAAACTGAACCTTTTGCTTCCAATGCTTTTGCTCCAACTCAGTAAAGCCACGAAGAGCATAGCAACTTTAGCATCTCTTACCTGCATGGAAGGTGTTCCACTGAGACAAAACCAATAGTTGAATTTTCCCTTCACTCAATCATCACCCTATTTCTATTTTTTTTTGTTCTTGTGGCATCAATTGTAAGAATAGTTTCTAATTAACTTCAACTGTACCAATTTCCATCTAAAAATCTACCTAAAAAATCTGAGTGTATTTTGACTCTAACATACTAATGCCAGTTTTTCTTTAGTTAAGCATTTTTGCTAATATTCATTCTCTGCAAGAAAAATTGGTTATGTGAGAGATTTTTTTGATATTTTACAGATGGGAGAACTGAGGCTCATTTATGTTTTTAAAAACGGAGAATATTTTAGTATATATCATTTTCACATTTATCACTGGGAATGTGTTTCTCTTCATGATATATCTTGATTCTTAGTTTTTTCCTTGCCCTGCCCTCCCTAATTAGTTATGTGCATATCACAGTTGAAAAAGCTGAGACTAATCCTCAGTTGTTCTGATTTTATCTCTACATGTTTTAAAATCATACGATGTTCATCTTCAAAAGTATTCAGAAAAATTCATAGATAATTGGATCAATAATTAAGTACTTTCAGCTTGACCTCAAGAAATCAAACATATCCTTCTTTCACATAATTCTATTCATCTGAACAAGGAAGAAAAATTAGACTCTGCCAAATAATTCTGAGTGTGAAAGGGATTGTGGAGGTCACTTATACAGGAAAATGCGCATAAGATCTTCCCCTACATGCCAACTATACTTAAACCCCAGGCCAGTGCTGAAGCATAAGGTGGAAGAGGAGGACGACACCACCCTAGGTGAAGGAAAGCAAGAGTAGTAGTTGACAGGTGAAGTCCTTCCTGAGTAAGCCCTGAGATCGTCATTGTCTGCTGTATATTTTAAATCATGGATGTAGTAGAAGTGGAATATATTATGAGTAAGAAACTTAGTTCCTGATAGGGCAAATGTCTACATATAAATACACACACACACACACACACACACACACACACACACACCGTACAACACACATTTGTAGGAAGGACTCAAGGTTCAATTTTTACCATGCTGATGTGTACAACTTGATTTTCAATCACTTGTTTATCACTTAAAAATAAACTAAAATAGCCATCTATTCTTGCCACATGATTTCCAATAATATCTTGTTGCTGTTTAAATTTAATGCAATTAAAATTAAATCAAACTTTAAGCTTAGTTCTCTAACAATGCAGGGTATATTCAATATGGGATGGCAAATAGATTTCTATCATCAGTGAGAGGTATATTGGATGGCCCTGCAATACCAATGGGTCTTTGTAATTATTCTTCTGTTGATGTATTCCAATGACTTGATGAATACTCAACAAAAATTAATTGAAGGTGATAACTGATGTTAAGATGAATCTAACAGTTCTTTAGCTTAAGCGGTGGCTGCATCAAAGTTATGTATCACTTGGGATGATTTCTGATCAAGGTTAACATTTTGCTTTCTGAGAGTACATACAAATAGGAGCACAATGTCAAGTTCACTCATATCTCAAACCTTGTAATACACTCTGTTTTTATATGATAAACTGGATTCATAAGTATCACAATTAATGCAAAATTCTATATATGATAAGAAAAATACAAACTAATATGGTACATGAGGTAAAAGAACAACACATGTTTTACAAGGTAAAAGAACAATAAAAATTTATCAATATGAGGTAAAAGAACAGCATACATGGGTCAATTTATAGTCAGAATGAGGTGGGTGGAAGCACAGCAAAATAATTTAAGGAGCACTTAATTATTTCAATATTGATCATATGCATTTGTATAAAAGAGATTTCTATTTTAGAGCATAAGTATAGTAATCTCTACATTCAAATCTATATGAAAATCATACTTTCTTTTGTTAAAGCTACTGTTAATGAGGAAGTCCTGCTCGCTCCAATCTCATGATCATTCTTCATAGCGACTATGAGTGGCAGTAATTTTTTTTCTTTTTAAGGGGAGAAAATAGAAATTTAAAAATAATTCTTTAATATAAAAAATTAGTGTTATAGAATATAATGTAAAATATCTGTATTTGTAGTTCAGTGTATGTGAATATATTGTTTTGCTTGAGGGCCTTGTATGGGGTAACTACTTGAACAAATTCTTTGTACTTAAATAATTGTAAAGAAATCTCTTCCGAGAGTCACTGCTAGGGACACTAGTTATATTATTTTGGTGCTTTACTTGAATTATATAAGGGTCATGGCTTCCAGTATTTCCTTTAAAATCACCCACTTTAAAATCATTGTTAGCAATATAATACATTAATTGTCATTAAGTGAGTAGGGAAGCAGTTTAATTAAGATAGGAAGAATTCTCAATGTGGTATGGTACTGGTTGAAGAATGTAGCTCTTGTGTTTTCTAATCATAACATTAAATGTATTATTTGATTTTTTCATCCTTCCATCATTTTTATTCAAGAGAGTTACATCTCACTAGACTGTTGTGAGGGTTGAGAGTCTGCACCAATGTGCAAAGACTGACACAACATTGTTACTCAGCATTTTTAAGCTCATTTGATTATTGCACTAATAATCTATCTGAATTTAGAATTGGTCTAAATATAATTAATACTGAACTCAAGTTTCTGCAGTATGAAAGTAATTCATACCCTACACTGCAGAGTTTGTGAGGATTAAATTAGATGATGAAATTGAAACCTGAAGAAAGAAAAACGAATAGAGGACTGAAAAGCAGCAGTGCAGTGAACTTTCTAATTGCCTGAGTTTGGTGACTGGCCCAGGACTGTGAACAACACTTCTAGGTGAGTTTGGGTGGACCATGAATGTGTGGTCTTGGGGTCAATGTCTTCCTGATCTCTTACTCTTCCACTTTGGCAACTTTCCCCTGCTGTGAGTCCATGCTGACATCAACAAAGCAGGTTTTTTTTTTTTTTTCTGCTACATTCCTCTGCCATAAATCTGGCTTGGATCTAAGGGATCATGGGTGGGAAAGATAGACACATTAAACCTCTCTCCCATTAAATTGTACAGGTTTGGGGCCGGAGGGTTAGCTCAGTGGTTCCGGCGCCTGCCTTGCAAGCGTAAGGACCTGAGTTCGATCCCCGGTTACCACATATAATGCTGGGCGTGGTGGCTCACGCCTGTAATCCCAGCACTCGGGAGGCAGAGACAGGAGGATTGCTGAGTTCGCGGCGGCTTGCCTGGGCACCATAGTGAGCTCAGGGCCAGCC
>PVIC010007462.1:10132-51065 GCA_004025085.1 Thryonomys swinderianus | reverse complement strand
CAGGGCCAGCCTGAACTACAAAGCGAGACCCTGTCTCCAAAAAAAAAAAAAAAGTTTATTTTTCTTAGGACACGTGTGCAGAACATAGTGATCACGTCTGCTGTGGGCAGTCAGTACGCGGGCGTCACACATCTCCGCCCTTTACATCCCCTGCTCCCCCTCCGCCTCCTGGTCCCCTTCTCCACCGATTCTGAATACGAGACCCTGGTCAGAAAGTGGGACGTGCAAACATTTTCTCCTGGTCTGGGACTTGTTGGCGTCCTGTATTTTAAATTTATATGTATATACATATTTATATCCTTTCCCTCTCATTACCACTCTTACACTTCACTCGTGTTATTTTTTTGATAAGCATCTTTTGATCTGCAGCCATTAGTTTTATGAAGTCCAGCCTACCTATTTCATCTCTTTGGTTGCTTGTGCTTTTTTACATATCTAAGAACTCATCGACTAATCCAAGGTCCTTCGTGCATTCGCAGTCTATTCCACTGATTTATATGTGTTCCTGTGCCAGTATTATACCATTTGGCTGTATCTGTGTAGTAAAAAAACCTAGAAATGTGAGTTCTCCAAGTATGTTCTTTTTGTTCAAGATTATTTTGGTTTTCTGGATTTCTTCATTCCTCTGTGAACTTTAATATCAGTTGCCAGTTTTCTAAGAAGTGAGCTAGGATTTTGATAGTGTTAATTGGAGTATTGCCATTTAACAGTATTTCACAATATTGCCATTTAACAATATTATCCTCTGATCCTTAACATAGAAGTAAAAAGTTATATCTTTAATTTTTTCCATTAATATTTCATAATTTTCAGCCTTCAAGTCATACTTCTTTTATTACATTTATCCCTCAGTCTTTTATTCTTTATTGTGTTTTTGCTGAGTTATTTCCTTAACATAATTTAATTTTTGTGTGTATGTGGTCCTGGGGATCAAACTTAGGACCTTACCCTTGCGAGGCAGGCGCAGTGCCACTATAAATCCCATCCCTCCTTAATTTTATTTTTAGTTGGCCTATTAATATGAAGTGACAATACTAAGGATTGATTTTTTTTGGTACGCTGATGTTATATACTGGCCACATTACTGGTGTATTAATTCAAATAGTTTTTTAGTGGAGTCCTCAGGATTTTTTGTATTCAAGACCGTGTCACCTGAACAAAAGAGATAATTTTTCTTTTTTCTTTTTAATCTGAACATCTTTTTCTCTCTTTGACCACTTCTGCTGGTGACAACCCTGTAACACCATTGAGTAGAAGTGGCAGGAGCAGAACTCTTTCCATCGATCTGGATCTCAGTGGGAAACCCAGTCTGTGTCTCTCATTGTTCGTAAGGGTTGACGTAACTACAGGGTTTTCAGAGGTACAAGTGCTTCTGAGATTGTCTTTCTTCAGTCAGCACTATGTTTGTAGCACGTTGCTGTCTCCTATTGTTTTTTATATATACATATCTCTTTTTTTAAATGAGTATTTCACAGTTTATTTTCCATTCAGTTGTTCATGGATTCTTATGTTGCTTCCTGGTATAATAAAAAAGTAAACACAAGTTACATACTTCCAAGCCGCAGTGGTGGGACGAGGACAGGATAGATGTTCCTACTCCAGAAGGGAGAAGTAGTCAAGTGGGAAGGAGCAGTAAGCCCATAGCAACATCAGAGCCCAGCTGTGCGGACCTACATCCCAGGGCTCCAGGCCTGGCGTCCTGTGCACACTGTGCTGAGGGTTAGTTCAGCAACTCAACATCAGTTTTCTTCATGTTTCTTCTGCTTGAGACTCATTGAATATCTAGGTTTTATGGGAGTTTTATTTTCATTAAATTAGGAAACTATCGGCTATTATTATTATTATTATTTTTATTTTTTTTTATGGAGACAGGGTCTCACTTTGTAGTTCAGGCTGGCCCTGAGCTCACCATGTAGCCCAGGCAAGCCTTGAACTCAGCAATCCTCCTGTCTCTGCCTCCCCCAGTGCTGGGATGACAGGCATGAGCCACCACGCCTGGCACTGTGGTATGTGGTATTGATTGTTGGTGGGCGTGAGTCTCCATGCCCAGCATTACATGTGTTTACCGGGGATTGAATTTAGGACCTTGCGTTTGTGAGGCAGGCGCCTGAACCACTGAGCTAAATCTCCGGCCCTATCGGCTATTATTTTTAAAATACTCTTTCTCTTCCCATCTCCGCTTCTAGGACTTAATTTATACATGTCAGAAAACTTAATATGCTGTGAATATTTCTGTTTCAGTCTTTCCGTGTTTGTATCATTTTATTTATGTATTTGTATGTTTATTGGTCATTTCATCTTCATATGCTGTTAATTTTATCCAGTGTGTTTTTCATTTCAGACATTGTAACTTTTTGTGTCTCCCTGAGTTCAGTTTGGGTGGTTTATTCTATTTTTTTTGTTTTTTGGTGGTGGTGTTGCCATGACTCAAACCAGCATCTTGTGTAGGCTGGACAAGGACCCTCCCACTGAACTATACCCCAGTTCCAGCCCTTGGTATCTTTTATATCTCCTATTTCTCTGCTCAACCTATGGTATACATTTGATTAATCTTACTACACATGTCATTGCTGGGTCAGTCTTTATCGATTTGTTCATGTTTTTCTTGCCTGCTTCTTTGCATACCTGGGAAATTTTGATTGCATGTTAGACATTGTGAATTGTGTGTTTTGGATGCTGGATATAATTCTTTTTGAAAATACTGTTGGGCTTTTTCTGTGACACATTTAGTTACTTGGGAGTTATCTGATCCAGAGCTTTCTTTATGAGATCAGATTCAGAACAGCAGGTAATTTGGGACTAATGTGACCCCATTACCTTGTCAGTGCCCTGTGACACAGGACACTTTCGTACCATGGCCCCTATTCCTAGCCCTCTTCTTATCATGTGGCTCTTTCTCCCATAAGTATTTGTGTATGCGCACGCGCACACACACACACATACACACACAATCCCTTTTTTTTTCTATGAAGCTCTATTTCTGGATGGCTAGCGTTTATTAGTCATTTTCCTCCTAATGATTTCTGTTGAACATGTATAAACCATGTGCAATGTACCAGCATCACAACTTTAAGCCATGTCAGAGATCACAGCAAGGTTAAGCAGGAGAGTCATCTTTCCATGAATGAGCTTCTTTTTGTACAGCGGGATGCAGCAAAGGTGACATCCTTGTGTGTGTGTGTGTGTGACAGAGTTTGAAATTGTTTTGAAATATGCATTTGTAATTGTTTAGGTGACAAGACATGGTGTGGTATTGATTCAGTCCTAATGAGCTCGGTTTCCCCATCAGCGGCTTGCAGCAGGAAGACTCCAAGGAGGAGCTTCCGAAGGATGAGGTCATCCTGAGGCTGAAGGCGGACGTGCAGCGTTTGCTGGGCAGCAACTCGGCCAAGCGTCACCTGGTGTCTCAGTTGCAGAGTGACCTCAGGGCCTGTCACCAGGAAATCGAGGATCTCCAGCAAGCCACGAAGGATGGCAGGAGAGTGGAGGTTGAGGTGTGTAGAGCTGTGGAGCGGAAAAGCCATTTTATAAAGATGTAATAAAAGAACTTTAGACAGTGGACACTTGAGTTATGATCCAAGCTGACATACAAACAGCTCAAGGCCAGAACTTTAGTTTTGACTTAGAACAGCATCTTGAGTTAGGACCCAAACGCAGGCTGCTTGTGCTTCAAGCTGGTCTCAGATACAGATCTAACCCTTACAGAGCTCTGGAGGAGACGTGACAGCATCCTTTCCTGTGTGTGGTTCACTGAGAAACCCTGGGCCCGGGTCTCTCTGAGGACGCTGAGAGCTGCCTGTGCATAGGAGGGAGATTTCGAAGGCTGTGCAGAGGAGCTGAGCCTTCATTGACCAACCTGAGTTAGAACAAACAGAGTTTATAACACAAGGGTCCACTGTACTTCATTAAGTGAAGTTAAGCCTTTGGTTGTCAGGGGTTCATTTGACTCCTTGAGAAGTCACGTTTAAAGGGAGAGATACTGCTTAAAGGACTATGTTTTATATTTACTCTCAGGACTTAAGTGAGATGTTGTTTAAGTAAAATTCCTTTACCAGAGATACCAGGAAGCATTTTGCTACAGGGTATCTGCAGTTCTTCAGATCTGCAGATTGACTTATACCAATAGTGCTTTAAAACATGATGAAAATCAATCCTGCATAAGGGAATCCTGTAGAATTTTGTTTATGAGACTTCCCTTGTCTGTGTTCTTATAAAAGTCACTGTACAAGGACATTCATGACATAGTCCTGGCAGAACAGATGGAAGAGAACCAGATTAGATTGTGTCAGTCCTTGAAATCCATCTACATATTCTTCTGTTAGTAGCTTTACTTAATAGATGTGCAAAAAAAAAAAAATTGGAGGAGTTTACGACCCTTTTAAGTTATAGAATCAGTCTTGGGCAAATCTTGGGCAAAACATCATGGTTATTTCCTGAAGGTCATGCTGTCACAGAGATCTGTTTTTTTTAAATAGTGCCTTGTCAACCTTTCCTTATTTTATGAATTCTTACTAGTTATACTCTCAAGAGAAAATACATAAAGACCTAGTCATTAAGAACAGGAAAAGGAAAGGGGAAGAAAAGGATGGAGGAAGCTGTTATGGTTTGTATATGAAGTGTCTCCCAGGGCTGCACTCAGTGAAGCAGTGTTGAGAGCTGGGACCTAGAGAGGTCACTGAATTGTGAAGGTGTTGACATTTGCATGAGTTCAGAGCTGCATGGGCAGTTCGAAGGTGGATGACAGAGGTTACCAGAGTGAGCCCTGAAGGATACGTCTTGTTCCCAGCTCCTTCTTTGGCTCCTTCGCTGTTCTGCTTCCTGTCTAGCAGGAGGTGAGGAGCTCTTTTTTGCCATGAGGACTGCCAGGGAACCGGTGTACCATGGACTGAAACCTCAGAAACCATGAGCCAAAGTAAACCTCTCCTCCTATTAGTTGGACCTGTCAGGTATTTTGCCCCAGCAGTGAAAAGCCAACTAACACGGTAGTGAACTCCTTTTCATCATGGAGGGAAATCATTTCTTGGTTTTTACTGTGGTACTGTTTTGTTTCCTGATCCTTTAAACCAGGAATTGTAGTCATTACAGATTTCTAAGTCAAAGTATGTAAAGTGTTCTAGGGTGTTATTAGGGAATTTTAAGTATAGCTAATTTGTTTTCCAGAAATAATAGTGTATTTTTACTGTCAAAATCGTGCCCGGTCTGGTTTCCTGTTCTGAGTAAATGTATTTGATAACTTTTAACACTGACTTAACAGGATAAACTCCCCCAGCACAATTAACATCTTTAAATCAATATATTTTAATTATGACCATATGCTTTTCTTTGAACGAATTAAAAGGAAGGTGTGTGTCTCAATTTATGGTAGGAGGCCGAACTTGATTGGTTTAAGCATTTCGGTGAGCGTACCCTGAGACAGAGTAGGACCCTGCTCTGGGGTGTGGACCTGGCTGAGGTACCTGCTGCCACCTGTGCTCTGTGTTGGAGTCACGAGTAGCACCTGCTGCGGACACCCTTCCTCAGTGTGACAGGCGACAGTGGGCCCGTTGCCTTCTCTGTCCTCTCCCTTTGCCTCCATAGGTGGCTGACTGGGAGCTCAGAAGCAGCCACCTCACTTTTGAGTCCACTTTTTGTCCTGCTGCTCTTTGCCATGGTGATTTCTCAGTCGTCCACATCTATGCTCTTTTGTTTTTGTTTTTTCCTGGCTCTTTTTCAGCTTACGTTTGTCTTGCTTCAACGTTTCATGTAGTGATTTCCTAGGGAAGTCCAGAGTGTTTAGTCGGTGTGACCAGCAGTAGGGGGTGAATGCGGGCATGGACTATACAAGTGCTGCCTTTATTGAGGCAGGAAAGATTTCAGGGTCTCTGTCTATTTTTATAAAGAAGGACCACAGATGCCTCAGATCCTGGGGTCAGTGAAATGATAGTGAGCCCCTCCGCATGCCACAGGAAGTGAAGAGAAAGAGCACATGCGTATAAACTTCCCTGGATGTCTTCTTAAACAGAGCCAGGTGCCGCCATTCTCAGTGCAGTATTTCTTTTTTTTTTTTGAGATAGGGTCTCGCTTTTGTAGTTAAGGCTGGCCCTGAGCTCACTATGGAGCCCAGGCAAGCCTGGAACTCAGCAATCCTCCTGTCTCTGCCTCCCGAGTGCTGGGATGACAGGTGTGAACCACCACACCCAGCACTGTGGTGTGTGGTATTGATTGCTGGTGGTTGTGAGTCTCCACGCCCAGCATTGTATGTGGTGACCGGGATCCAACTCAGGACCTTGTGCTTGTGAGGCAGGCGCTGGAACCACTGAGCTAAATCTCCGGCCCACACTGCAGTATTTCTAAGTATGGGTATGCACTAAGAAGCCCAGCAGCACTGTGTACTGCGTGGACATTTGTCATGTTTCTTGTGTGGACATTGTAATAATAAGGTTTTATTTCCTGCTTCATACGTACGTGGAGGTACATTTTATGCTCACATATCCATCTTATTATAGAACAATTTAAAATTACTGCAGAGGGTTATGGTTTTTGCTTTCATATCATGACTTCATAGCAGTGGTTTATTTCAAGCTGAATTCTTGCTCAAGAATTTTATCTGTAGTAATAAAATTGTTGCTGTACAAAACCTGGATCTACTGTTCCATGATATTTTCAGGATAATATGTGAGGAAGATTAGAAGACTGTCCATATGTAGATAGCGCTAGGCAGTAATTTGGAATAGATCAAATATTAGGCCATTCATTCTAAGGAAACACCTCGCCTGTTAGGGCTGAATGTGCTGAAGGCTGCAGGGAAACCAGACTGGCCCACTAACCGTCATGACCCGTATCTGTACGGAATTTCTTACGAACATGATAAATAAAACAGAGGCTTTTGTTCCTGAGCCTCACTGACAACCTTTACTTCACGCTAAGTTTACAGCTATGCCGTGATCCCAGAGGTACTTGCTAGGCTGTTTTCCGTAACCATCTCCTGAGACCTAGAGGCACTGTCTTATGATTTCTAGGAAGGCAGTGTGTGAGATCCCACATTCAGGAAGAAGTTTTGTTGTGACAGTCACGTGATCTTGTCCTGACAGGTATGAGAGCCTTGTCCTGCAGGGCCATGCTGTGTCAAGACTGAGTAGCATCTCACCACAAAAAGATGTTTTTCGATCTGATTTCGATCATTTCGATGCTGATTTGATTACTAGTAATAAAAGTACAAATGAAAAGCATAAATTTACAACAGGGGCCAAGTTTAAAATAAAATGAAAACCATTCAAGTAAGTCTAGCAGAACCTTAGAAGTGAACACAGAGGGTCTTCTTGGCCCTTATCTCTTCTGACTGGGAGAGATGGGAGGGACCAAACACCGGTGCAGCCTCATTGGAGGAGGGAGGACGCGCCCCCGGAAGCCGGGCTGCCCCGTCTGGGTGTGGAGGTGCTGGGTCTAGAGAGATGGCCTCTCAGTTAGGGAAGGAACAGGATGTTTTCAGACATAAGCAAACCAGCAAAACGTCAGGTGGACAGATGGATCTTAGAAACCTTTGTGGACCCCCCCAATCCCGGCATGAATAAAACATTTTAACAATAGGCGAAGAATATGCTCAGATATTAAGAGGAAGGTAAGCAGCGATTCATATACACACGTCTGGGAAAAGGAAGTGAGTGAGGCGATGTGAGGGTTCCACTCTGGTGACAGCACAGGAAGTGAGAGTGGAAGCGGCTGTGAGGTGGCCTTTGGCATCTGCTATGAGAATAATTCTAGTTGACTGTTGGCATGGCAGGTGAAGAGGGCCGAGCAGACTTGTGCCCACGCAGCACGATACGTCTGTGTGACCTTGAGCTTTCTACAAAACAATCTGCCAAAGTCCATCATGTGTCTTAAAAAATGTACTTACTGAGTAAAATGTATATCCATGAGTTAATGCTGGCATATGTAAATATATCCAGAACTAGAGTAAATGCTCATCTAGTGAGGGAAAGTCTAACAAAAAACAGGATATTTGCCTAGTCTCAGGTATCTTTTCAGAAGATACTTATTAATTTACAAGCCAAAAGGTAGTCAGTTTATACAGTAGGTGCGTTGGAGGTGCTACCTTCAATCGTGATTGTTGCCAGGGAGGAGACACACCCTTTGTTTCCAGGGAGGAACTTAAGCCATTTCTGGGTACCACTCTCCTGCTAAAGATGCGTGTCCCACAGTCAGATAAAGAAGTTAACCTCAGAAAACCCAAACTGAGCGATATGCTATAAAATAATGTCATGGGTCTGAGAGTCAAAACTGAAGAACTGTCTTAGACTAGAGGAGACTCGGGAGACTTGATAACACAAATTGAAGGCATAAGATTTGATCTTATGGGGCCCAGGATTTAGCTCAAGGGTCCCTAGGCCTGCCTCACAAGTGCCAGGTCATGAGTTTGCTCCCCAGTACAAAAAAAAAAAAAAGATTAGATTTGGACCAAGAAAAAGGACATTGGAGGAAAACTGGAGACCTTTGTGTGAGGTCTGTAGATGAGTTGTTCATGTGACACCCATGCTAATTTTCTGGCTTGGATAATTATATTTAAGATGAGTGAAAGGGATGTATAAATCATTTGTATTGTTTTGTAATTTTCTGTATGTGTAAAGTTATCTCAAGTTAGTACAGTTTTAAAAATAACTCTTTTAACATTCAGAGGAAAATAGACACCTCAGGAAAAACAGTGGATCCATTGTGGCCTGACTCTTCTTCTGATGAGATTGTCCGAGATGATGTTGCACAACTTAAAAATGAAATTCAAGCTTTACAACAACAAAATCAGGTAATGATGACCTTAGTAAATACAAAGGATTTGACAGACCTGTCAGAGCTGGAAGGGCAGTGTGAGTTCATAGACCAGCGGATCAGCAGACAGTAATCAGGTCCAGTTGTTTCTCTTGGGCCTGTGCTCCCGGGAAGAGCCTCCCTGGGAGGTCAGTGTCATTCCTGTGTCCCTTGTATGTAGTGGCATGATGGACTGAGGGCTTCTCTCCTCTCATCCAGCCCATGGCCAAAAAGTAAAATCTTGCTTAAAAGTTTACTAAAGATTATGGCATACAGACCTACTTCAAGGTGTCACTTAGCCAGTACTTTTCTGGTTAAATGTTTTGGCTTTATATATTTCAAAACAGATACAACTTTTTAACTTTTCCTGTCAGAAAGTTATTTATCAAAGAAACCTGTGTTCTTAGCAAGGCATGAGAGATTTTTCTTTCATAGAATTATGAAAATGAGATTATGACAGGTAGAGCCTGAAGATGTTAAAAAGATCAGATTAACTAGTGAACATGTTTGTGTCTTCTAAGTGCTCTTTTGTGTCTAGGAACTTAAAGGAGCTGAAGAAAAGCTGAGAACTACAAATCAGGACTTATGTAATCAGATGAGACAAATGGTACAGGATTTTGATCGTGACAAACAGGAAGTTGTGGATAGGTAAGGTCTTTATAGATACTTAGTGCTGGTCTGCTGAGTTCCATCCCAGACTCCCAAAATTTTAAATGACAGATGGAAGGAAATAGAAACAAAGCTTTTGTAAATAAGGAGAGCTGGAGGGGTGGAAAGGAGGGAAGGGGAATGGAAAGAATAAGAACCAAGGTAGATCACGTGTGGGTGCAAATTCCCAATGATGCATGGGATCACAGTGTCTAACTAAAAGGTACCATAAACTTAATTATAAATAAATAAATAAATGATAGATGGAGTGGACTCTCCCTGTTGAGATCTTGGATAGGCAGAGGTAAGTCCCTGGCTTTTCAAGCTAGACTTTGGAACACGCTTTCCATAGAAACAATATTATGTAGGAGTCTGGGTTCTATAGCACCATCAAAACTGTGGTTCACTGAAATACTGCATCTTAGGTTTTGTTTGAAAGGCTAGTCTGGAAAACTGTTCTTTATAAAGAAGAGATCTGTGGGAGGGAATATCTCTTCCAAATACCAAATCATAAATCTAGAGACAGACTTTTGGGACATACCTTCCTTGCAAGTTGGGTATGGTTAATACTTGTGTGGATGCATATAACTTGGAATTCCGGAACCACAATCAAATTATTTCAGTATCAACAAAAGTCTTTAATAATGGCCACCATCTCTGTGTGAAAGAGTAAAACATTCTCATATCCACATTTCTAATTTTTCTCCAGAAAGATCTGAAGAAAAAAAATGAAGATTCTCTAAGATCATTGGTTGTGATGAATGGATTATTACTGTTTCTGGTTGGGGAAAAGGGATCTGATCTTCATTATAATTTGCCTTAGAGGGGAAGGATGGGAAGAAAGGAAGAAAAGGAAGAAGGAAGGGAGGGAAAGCAGGAGGAGGAGACGAATCGGTTTACCCTAGTGTTGCTCCCGCCGGGCCTGACCCCAGATTCTGCTCTCTGTTGCTAGGTGTGAGCGGACTTACCACCAGCACCACGAGGCCATGAAAGCCCAGATCCGCGAGAGCCTGTTAGCAAAGCACACTGTGGAGAAGCAGCAGCTCCTCGAGGCTTACGAGGAGACCACCCTGCGACTCCGGTGAGAAGCGAAGCTTTGCTGCCCTGTAGCTACAGACGCAGTATTGGCCTCTGCCCGATTTGCGGGGAAAGTGTCACGGGGCCCTTTGATGGCTGTCTTCGGTCACGTGGTTGGTCACGTGCTTTGTGTGCCCAAGGTCTGACCTGGACAAGACGAACAAGGAGCTGGTTTGCGTGCAGGAATGTTACCTGCAGGTGTGCAGGGAGAAGGACGATCTGGAAGCCGCTCTCAGGAAGACCACTGAGAAGGAGCAGGAGGCCCAGGAGCAGAAGGTACCATGACAGTTGTGTTGTTTCTACGCCATTTCTCTTCTCTCCTCAGGCCCCGGGTTGTCATTAAGCTACTTCCCTCGGTCCAGGGAAGCGGAGGGGGTTCTGAGAGGTCTCTCGACGTGGCTGTGAGCCAGTAAGTGTGGAAATCGTTTTAAAGATGTCATAGATGTAGGACAAACAGCGTTTCCTGTAGAATGACTTTAGAAGGTTGGGAGCGGACCCGCCCCGGGGTGTGTGTGACACCTCAGCCCTCACTGTCACTCGCCTGCTCACTGCTCAGGTGGAGTTCCTGTGCGGACATTTTCCTCAGACCCATCTTTCTGCGTAGCTCTGTACCAGGACTATTCTGGGAGAAGGTGGCACTTTGAATGAGGTCTGTGACAGGGTTGGTGAGGACCCGGGGGCTTCGGAGCCAGGCCAGGGTGGCATTGTAGTGTCTCAGAAGTGAGGGGAGCAGCAGTCGGTCCCCAAGCCCTCTGGGTTCTTCTGGCTCTCCCTGGGGAGGGCCTGTCCTCCCTGTCCGCTGTCCGTCCTGCCAAGGAGCCTTCCCGGCACCCAGCTAAGGACCTTGGAGCTCAGGACCAGCCGCAGACACTTCGAAAGCCCCCCGCCTGTGGACTAGGGATGTGTCCAAAGGCTCACATGAATGTTCTCTGCAGAGATTTTCAAATCAGTCACTTAAAGCCAGGAACTACTCCCACAGGCTTAAAAAGAGCAGTAGAGAGTGGGTGAGGCCTTTGGTTCATTGACTATTTTAATTATTATTATTATTTTTTTTTTTTGAGACAGGGTCTCGCTTTGTAGTTCAGGCTGGCCCTGAGCTCACTCTGTAGCCCAGGCAAGCCTCGAACTCAGCAATCCTCCTGTCTCTGCCTCCCGAGTGCTGTTGATTATTTTTAATAGATTAACATGATGTGAAAACATGCCATGTGCACATATCAGTGAGTGGAAAAAGAACTTCTAAAGGGAGCTGTTATAGTTGGTGTTGGCAGCATGAGAGTTAAAAGGGTTCTTAAATTACCTAGAAATTGAGAATTCAGCTTCCATGAAGGTTTTAAAAGTGAACATGGGGGGCCGGAGATTTAGCTCAGTGGTTCTGGGGCCTGCCTCGCAAGCGCAAGGTCCTGAGTTCGATCCCTGTAACCACATATGATGCTGGGCGTGGTGACTCACGCCCACCAACAATCAACCAGCAATCAGCACCACATATCACAGTGCCAGGCGTGGTGGCTCACACCTGTCATCCCAGCACTCGGGAGGCAGAGACAGGAGGATTGCTGAGTTCAAGGCTTGCCTGGGCTCCATAGTGAGCTCAGGGCCAGCCTGAACTACAAAGCGAGACCCTGTCTCAAAAAAAAAAAAAAAAAAAATGTGAACATGGGGAGAGGCTCCCTAGTATGGTTCTATTTTCAAAAATATGTAAATTGGCAAGAACATAAGAGTGGTTCTATCAAAGAAGTTGTTCTTTTCAGGAATTTGTTTCAGCACTTTTAAAACAATCAATTTGGCTGTAAAATTGGATTTCCTCAGTTGTAGTTAATAGCTGCTACTGACTGATAATTTGGTTTACAAATGTTTGTGCGTAAACGCAAGAAAGGAAGTCAGAACTCCCATTTGGCTGTTTTAAAACCAGAGTTAGGTAGATATTCTTCCGAAAAAAATTTAAATTATCATTCAGTAAAGGTAATTACCTTTTTCTCATCAGATACAATACAGACTTCTGACACACCCGCTTGCTTACCAGGATTCCTAAAACCAGCCTTCTGCCATCATTTTGTGGTTTTCCTTGGCTCTCACTTAAGGGGCTGGTGGATTTAGATCAGTAGAACTTTAATTTGTTCCTTCTCTTGGAATTTTCTTGGCTTTTAAATTTGTATTTTTTAAATATGGGCCTTAGCAATCTCTGTAAGACAGAATGGAAACACCTTTATGTTTCGGAGGCTTTATCCGATCTTCTCACATCCAGAGAGGCAGGTGGAGGTACAGCTGCTGGTTTTCCTGCAAGTGTCTCTCAGGGGCCCAGTGCAAGAGTCACACTGAACTCCGGGGCAGGCTGGCCCGGGGACTTCCCAGAGCGCTTCCTGTGAGAGCTCCCTTCCCCGCAGCCACGCTTTGCGGGGGCCAACGTGGGTCCCTGAGACAGGCAGCGGTGGGGTCCTGAGTGCCGTCCTGTGAGTCAGGAGTGCCTGGGCAGAAACAGGCGGGACGGGAGTGGGCGCTCACTCCCAAGCTCACACAGACCTTCCCTTGCCCATTAGCTGACGCCCCCGGAGAAAGAGCGAAAGGGGAGAAAAGGAACTTAACACAGAACCCTTGCGGTTGGGGGGCAGTCTGTGAGGCAGTGGGTTTGCAAAAAAGCCACAGAAGACCATTCACACGTACACGAAGGCTCACTCGCAGCGTCATCTCACAAGCTAATATAAGTCTTAGAGGCTAGAGCTTTGTTCCTTTGGTTTGGGATCCTTTTGTTCTATCTACGCAATGTACAAGTTTGAATGTGTTTTTAACTTGGGGGCAGTTAGTATGGTGCAGATATTTACTTGAATTTTGTTTAAAGAGACAACTCTTAGAAAGAAAAACATATAAGCAACCTTTAGTTGAAACTTGAAGAAAAATATCAAGAAGTGCTTGCTGGGGAAAAAAAGAAGTGGCTGAAAGAGCAGGAAACTGATATTAAACAGCGGGTTGAAAAGGAAGTGACGCTAGACAGAGCACGCAGGGACAAGGAGCAGGAGGAGGTGCGGTGAAGTCTGTCTCTGCTCTGTGCCGTCACCGGGTGGGATGAGCCGTGGAGACCGTTCCTCCTGACCAGACAGATAACCGTCCACTGTCATTGCATGAAGAGTCGCCCCTTGGCTCACTTAGCTTTCGCAGTTGGGCGGTGGCCACTTCCGGTGCCCTTTCACATTTAAACATCACCCCTCTTGACTTTTCATCCAGTGCTGGCCTAGAGGTTTCGGGGGGCACTTCTTTGAGGCCAAGAAGTGAAACTAAGTTGAATTTCATATTCTGATAAGTCTAGAAGAGTATCTATAAGTGACCCATAAATAATCTACATAATATATGAGAAGGAAAGTAATGTGTAGTAGCCTCAGAGGTACACGGTTCATTTCTGTTGCCCAAGGAAACGCTCATGGTTTCCTAGAAAGTTGAGGGCCCAATTGTGATGTTAAGCACTTACTTGGAAATGAAAAACAATTCTCAGCTCTATTTGAAGTCGATTCTGTCGTTCACAAGAGTGGTGTCAGTATGAATCTAGCAGCGAGGAGAAGACTTTGAGAGCCTGGCTACCTGGGAGGTTGGGGGCAAGAAGAAGAAAGGTGAGTTTCCTGACCTCCCCGTTCGGCCTGGAGCACTGTAGCGCTGCCCAGCGCAGGACACTGCCAGCAGTGGACGAATCCTCAGAGGTCTCCCGGCATCGCCTCCCTCTTAGAGGGAGACTACCCGGTACCATTCCACACCACACAAGAAGCACTCGCATGTGTCCAGGCCGGTGAAACTCCCTGTTCAGACCGTTCAGTTTCATGTTCAGTAACGAGATTCCTCTGTGCCTGTTTTGTGGACAGTGCAGTACTGATGGCAAAACCCAAATTAAACACAAATGGACAGCAAGAGGATTTCGTATGCCATCTTTGCAGTGGGTGTGTCAAGAGCTCCGGAAGGTTGAATACAGAGGGCAAGAGAGTCTGACCCTGTTGCGTACAATTAATAACGTGACTATTTGTCTTCCTTTTAAGGCAGAAAGTAACTTTCAAGTTTTACTTGGACATAGATTTTCATTCACTAAATCTCTACACTTCACACGATGACTATAACAGTGTCTAGAGGGGGTCCCGGCTCCCCTCCTGTCGAGCTGGAGCCCTCATTTGTACTCATTTGAGGGCTTTTCTTCTGAAAATAGATCAAACAGAAACGAATCCAGCAGCTGGAAAAGGAGTGTCAGGTGGACCTGGGTGGAACCCTGCAGGCATTGTGGAGAAAGAAGACCTCAGACTGCGGCAGCCAGACCGACCTGTGCCCAGCCACACCGGGGGGTGTTTCTGGGGAAGGGCAGAGGTGCGAAGCCCAGCAAGACCAAGGATGCGGGCCGGACTTGGCCGGGAAGGGCGCAGTGGAGAAACACGCAGTGGACCCGGAGCTCAAATGCCGTGAGAGTATTGCCAGACAGGTAACGCACACGGCGAGGGCCAAACTGTTAGAGCTGCCTAGTGCGAAATCTGTCAGCCTTTCACTCTGAAATTTTGGCGCTTTGTAGAGTACAAAACGTGTTCCATTGCTCCTGAAGTTTTTCTTCATTATTTTTCTGTCCTACACCATTCACCTCTCAGTCTGTCTGTTCTTTTATTTAATGAAATGTCTGGTACCGGGATTAAAGGTAGTTTGACATCTGAAAGAAGCTTCATTTAATTAGGAATCTTTTACATCCAATATGTTAGAAAACATTCCCCTAAAGGAGTTATAGATAAGTGAAGTGAGCACAGAATGTGTTTACAGGGTTAATGTGCAGACCCAGGTGTGTCCTTCCCGGGACCTGGGTCTGGGGTCCCCATCAGTCACCACAAAGCCATGCCCAGCCCTTCCTCTTAGCCTCCCATGAGTCAGCTTTTAACTGGGGCAATAACTTCATTTCCAAGAAACGTCATCCTGAGGGAAGCAGAGCCTGTGTGACCAGAGCAGAGATGAGGTGTTATCTGTTAGAGCTGTTGTAACTGTTACGGTGATTTCTGAGTGTGTTTAGTTTCAGGCCTCCTTTACACTTACATCTTGGGGACCATAAAGAGCTTCTTGGCAGGATTGTTTCTGTTTGCTATCTTGGGAAAGAAATCTAGGTAACTGTAAAAACGACACAAGCATACCTCCTATTGGCTGTCAGAGTACTGACGTCATCAATATGGACTATTGCTCCAGGAGAGTTTTGCTGCTGAGAGTAAAAAGGGAGTGTCTTAAATTATTTTGAAAGTAGTTTTGGGGCTGGGGATTTAGCTCAGTGGTTGCACCATCTGCGTCCCTGGTAACCACATACAACAATGCTGGGCATGGTGCCTCATACCTACCAGCCATGAGTCCCATATACCACATGCCAGGCATGGAACTACAAAGCAAGACCCTGTTTAAAAAAAAAAAAAAAAAGTCACGTAGCTTGTATTGCCCTGGTATCAGACATTATAGACCTAGTACATATTTTGAAGATATTTGTCAGGCTGGAGATTTAGCTCATTGGTTCCGCCGCCTGCCTAGCAAGCACAAGGTCCCTGGTTCGATCCCAGTAACCACATACAACAATATTGAGTGTGGAGATTTATGCCCACCAGCAATCAGTATCACACCCCACAATGTTGGGTGTGGTGGCTCATGCCTGTCAGCCCAGCACTCTGGAGGCAGAGGCAGGAGGATTGCTGAGTTTAAGGCTTTGCCTGGACTACATGGTGAGCTCAGGGCCAGCCTGAACTACAAAGTGAGACCCTGTCTCAAAAAAAAAAAAGATATTTGTCTTTCATAAATGTCATAAATGTTTGTTTTCATAACTGTTTGTTTTACAACATGCTTAGTGAATATGCTTAAAATATGATAGGCAAAGGTGCTCCTCATTTGCAACTAGGTCACTAAATGAGGAAGTATGTACAATAAGGATATTAAAAGGAAACTCCAACTTGACTTTGCTTTTATTTGCACAATTCTTACATATAGTCCTGTAACATATAATAGAACATTAAACTACAGTGCTGTTCCATCAAAAATTAAAAATTATTAAACTCAAAAATTATTAAAACTCAAAAATTACAGTACTGTATCAGCAAAGTGTACTATACAAAAAAAATCATTGGGATTCTATCAACAAAAACTGTACAACAAAAAGCAGACGAGTTGTGAGTCCAAGGGGAGGTCATAAGTCTGGATAGTCACTTAGTAGCTAGGTTGTTAAACAAGGAATATGCAGTATGCAGTGTATGCAGTAGTATCAGAGCCATCTTCCAGCAGTTGAAACATTGTGTATCTGTAATGTTGACTAAAGACAGTGTTCCATGGAAAAATAAATCTGTTTAATGTTGGTTTATTGGCACTCATGAAAATCATAGATCTTGTGAAGAAAACCAATAATGTGTAATAGCATAAATGGCATATTTCATAATAATATTATAAAGAGTATACATTTCTATAAGAACTTTATCTTTTCTCCATTTTTTAATCCTCTAGAGTTTACAGGGCATTGTATTTGTTTTATTAGTGAGGAATATAGCCTCATATCAACTCTTTTTCATAGGTATGAGTATGTGTATATCTGTCATATTTGAACATAAATGAATGAAGAAAGTTTAATGAATGATCTTCTAACCAGATCATCTTCATAATTCAAGTCTTATTTGGTCCCTGAATTGAGGTCTCTCCCTTTCTTTTGTGTAAACTTATATTAAAAAAAAAAAGTCTTGTGGTACTGAGTTGAAACTCAGGGACTTCACACTGATCTGCATACCCAGATCTTTGTTTATTTTTCATTTTGACACAGGTTTTTATTAAGTCCCTGAGTTGCTCAGTCCAGGCTCAGGAAGCCTCGCATCTCAGCCTCCCAGAGGACTGGGATCCCAAGCATATGCCCCGTGCTGGACTTGTACAAACTAATTCTTGTCAGCAGGAAAACGCCAAGGCTCAGGCTGTACACTGCCGTGGTGTGTGTGTGCAGGGCAGTGACAGGGCAGCAGCTGGCACCAGGCAGCCCTCTGGTCTGTCTCGTCCTTCTCCCCTGGATACATAGACCTTTGCTGGAAATGGTAATTGGTTCTTTGTGGCAGGATTCTAAGACGGTGGTGTTGTTTCTCACTCGTCTGCAGAGTCTCACTTCCTGTTGTGGCATTTGCATGGGATAGGATGGGGGCTTCGAGGGTTAGAATCCACCGTTTGGGGTCAGGCAAGGTGGTTGCAGTTAGTGTAACCACAGTGTCACAAGATGTGCTGCAGAATGCTCATGAAGTTGTAGCTGGTTTTTGAAAATGTCTTCCTGAAGCTGTACATTTCCTCTACTTCTTTTTCCTGTGATGTCCTCCAGGTGGAAACAGCTGTACAAAATGCTCGTCGCCGATGGCTGGAAGAACTGCCAGAGCTCACAGAGTACAAAGCACTTCTGAGAGCTGAGCGGAAGAAGTGGGAGGAACAGCAGGAGGCCTCTGTAGCCCAGCGGGTAAGCATGGTCCTGCAAAGGAGCACGGCAGGTCATTTCCCCACCTCCTTTATCAGCTGGCTCGTGTGTTGTTGGGTCACAGTACCCAGCACCTGCAGCAGAAGGACAGGTTTCATTTGGCTCACAGTTTCCAGGGATTCAGGTCGTGGTCTGAAACATCACGGTGGAAGGGTGTGGTTCATTTCTCAATGGCCAGGAAGCAGCACGGGAGCACAGTGCCTGAGAGGAAAGGACCAGGGACCAGACATAGGACCCAGGGCCATGCCTTCCTGACTCATACGGACAGACCCAGAAGTGTGCTCCTCCAGTCCCCACGTAGATCCCAAAGCTGGGAGATGACACTGATCCGCTCCTGCTTTTCGGGAGTCTGTCCCTACTCATGGGAGTTGGTGACAGATTAAGGCAGTGCCTGTTAAACAGTAGCTAAGACCTAGCCAGGGATATCTGTTCCAGAAGTCTTCCAGGGGTGAAGGGCGAAATGGTTGTTATGATTATTAATTATTATTATTATTATTATTATTATTATGAGACAGGGGCTCGCTTTGTAGTTCAGGCTGGTCATGGACTCACTATGTAGTCCAGGCAATCCTCGAACTCACAGCAATCCTCCTCCCTCTGCCTCCTGAGTGCTGGGATCCCAGAAGTGAGCCACCACGCTCGGCATTGTGGTATGTGGTGCTGATTTCTGGTGGCTACACCTGGCATTGTGATGTGTGTTACTGTGGATCAAACTCGGGACCATGCACTTTGGAACCACTGAGCTAAATCCCCGACCCAAGAAATGGTTATTTTAGCATCTTAAAACTAACGGTGAGAAAGGTAATCTTGACTTAGAAATTAATTTGCATTCCATTTTCGGGTGAGATTGACAGCAGGTGATCATAATGTTTCAGTGTGCGCTCATGTGTGTAGTGATTTCTGTGCTGTATCTGTAGGCTTCTTACATGTTCTGTTTGGTAAATAGCCAACTCTGCTTTCCAGGGATGTCATGTTCCTTGGGAGGAGAACTTTGTCTTCCAACTTAATTTACCAGTCTGAAACAGTTCTATCCAAAATGACAGCAAGCTGAAAATAATTTTAAAATTTGCTACAAAAGTTCTAAAATTTATTTGGAAAAATAAGAAGACTAGATTTTTTTAGTGTTCTAGAAAGGAGTTGTAGTCCAGCTTTAACAGAGACTGTTTTGGCAACAATAGTTCAGACAGTATCGAGTCACAGACATAGGATTTTTTTTTAATTCGATACAACACAGGCACCAGAGACAGACCCAACTATGGAAAAAAAAACTTGATTATTTCTAAACAAGAGAATAAGAAATTATAGTATTCCATAATAGTTCATGGTAGCCAGGTGACACTTTGAAAAAGTTATGTTTACCATCTTGTGCATCACAATAAGCTCTGGTTGGTAGAGTTAAATATTTATAAGTGAAAGTATAGAAAACTGAAAATGAAATACTTCATATATTTATGACAGTTCATTTTTGAGGCAATGAACAAAATGGCAAAAATAATAGGTTTATAACAAACATTAAAAATTTTTTTATTTTTTTAGTAAGGTAAGATTAAGATGATAAGAAAAAAGAAAACAAGAAATGTTAATACTAATGTATGATAAAGAGCTCATAGAAATTTATAAGAAAGATGCTGGGGCCGGAGGGTTAGCTCAGTGGTTCTGGTGCCTGCCTCGCAAGTGCAAGGTCCTGAGTTCGATCCCCGGTAACCACATATAATGCTGGGTGTAGAGACACGCCCACCAACAATCAACACCGCATACCACAATGCCGGACGTGGTGGCTCACACCTGTAATCCCAGCACTCGGGAGGCAGAGACAGGAGGATTGCTGAGTTCGCGGTGGCTTGCCTGGGCACCATAGCTCAGGGCCAGCCTGAACTACAAAGCGAGACCCTGTCTCAAAAAGCAAAAAAAAAAGAAAAGATGCTGGGCACACCTTTCAGCACTAGGAGGCTGAGGCAAGAGGATTGCTGTGAGTTTGAGGCCAGCCTGGGCCACACGATAAGAGCCTGTCTCAAAAAAACAAAACGAAAAAACCAAAACAAAGACAAGAGTCTATGGATAAGTGTAGGCATATGAGCAGGGGATCTTCCTAGGTCTAAATAACAAAAACATGAAGAGAAACACATTCCCGCCTCTCAGTATTAGGGAATAAGAGCTGAAGCAAATGGAAGGGGCCCTTTTACGACTAATACAGAAGTCGTTCTTTCAGAACATAGCAGAATGCTGTGCGCAGGGTGCAGCCTGCACCTGGGGCACAGTCATTTCAGACAGTGCTGTGGTGTCGGCCAAAGGTCGAAGACGACTCCAGTCTTCTGCGTTGTCCTGTCTTGCAGTGCGCTTACGGACAGGCCAGTCTCTTGAGTTTAGGAAGGGTCACGTGGGTGCCCTAGTTCACCGGAACCACTGGTGGGCCTGTTGCCTGGGCACTGCATCATGCAGGGTGTGGGCTGGGCATCCGTAGCATTCGGAGCTCTCTGGGCATTCCTCATGTGCAGTGATGTTCAGGACCGTGGAGTGGGTCAGTCTCGCCATCTTCTCAGGAACTTCTCCCCAAGGACGCAGACTTCTGCTAAGGTCAGGGGGGTTGTTCACCTTCCACAGGTTGCCCGGCAGGCCTCCATTGCAGTGTGACCTGTTTTCTCTGAAAACACTCTCTAAGCATGTTTCAGGCCACTGCAGAATTCATGTGCTGGCGGCAGAAGAGTTTGTGGTGAATTCCTTAGTAAAGCTAAGTAAAGACCATAGGTACCAGGGTCTCATAGTAGGAAATTGGGTAAGCAGTTGTCCCACTGCTCCTCCTGAGCCTTGGTGTGGTGCAGTCATTCACAGTACCACCGTAGGCCGGGAGCGTGGAGAGGCCCGTTCTGTCCTTCCACGCTGTGTGTCCTTGTGATTTTGAACGAGTCAGAACATTAGGAGTCATTATCCAGAGTGCTCACTACTTAGGTGAAGAGAGGAAAAGCCAAAGGTATTACTCAGTGCTTTTTTCCAGGCCATGCAGCCAGAGGTACAGAAGGCTGGTAACATTTGAATCTTTCTTATTCTCGGGCTCTGGGTTGAGATCTTTAGCTGCATGATCTCCTGTGTTACTTAGTTGGTGTCTTAAATGTCCCCAGCTACACAGACAAGGACACTGAGACTTCAGGGAGTTGAGAAATGTCCTGTGGTTCCTTCGTGGTCCAGAGTCTGCCCTTGTGCTGGGATTAGAGCTGGCACACAGGTTTTCTGATAAACCTGGTACTTTCTGCTTATGGACTATAATGTTGTCAACTTGTCATTCTGCTATTAAAAATGAGATCAATGAAGAATGACCTGTTCTTGCCTCTAAAGTTACAATACTTATCAGCAAGCAATTATTATATTTCTAAGTAAAAGTTTCCTTATGAGACTGCTTTTGCTTTAAGTAAAAGGTGCTTAATTTGAGGAAGGCCTTACATAAAATTTGAGACAAATAAAATTTGTATTTAAAATACTAACACAGTTTCAGGCTGGACATTTAGCTCGGTGGTTTCAGCGCCTGCCTAGCAAGTGTAAGGTCCTGAGTTTGATCCCTGGTAACCACATACAGCAATACTGGGCGAGGTGACTCACGCCCACCAGCCATCAGTACCACATACCACAGTGCCGGGCATGGTGGCTCACACCTGTAATCCCAGCACTGGAGAAGCGGAGGCAGGAGGATTGCTGAGTTCCAGGTTTGCCTGGGCTGTTTAGCTCAGGGCCAGCCTGACCTATAAACCAAGACCCTATCCCCCCCCCCAAAAAAACCTAACAATTTCTCTGAAATAGTCTTGGAGATATGGAAATATTCAGATATTTATCAGATATAGATGCCAGTTTCTAGTCTTAGTTCTCCATCAAGATACTGATGTTTTTAAAACTGCCATATGTAAAACTATCAGGTGATTTAAAATGAAGAAAATGTTCTATAAGTGTAAAATATGAGCACTGTATTTTATACACTAATGTTTTATCTGAACTTTTTCCCTTTTTTTTTTTTTTTTTTTGCTTTTTGCTTTTTGAGACAGGGTCTCGCTTTGTAGTTCAGGCTGGCCCTGAGCTCACTATGGTGCCCAGGCAAGCCGCCGCGAACTCAGCAATCCTCCTTGTCTCTGCCTCCCAAGTACTGGGATTACAGGCGTGAGCCACCACATCCGGCATTGTGGTATGCGGTGTTGATTGTTGGTGGGCGTGTCTTCATGCCCAGCATTATATGTGGTTATCGGGGATCGAACTCAGGACCTTGCGCTTGCGAGGCAGGCACCGGAACCACTGAGCTAACCCTGTGGCCCTTCCCTTTCATTTTGACTTTACCTCTCATTATGTTCATAAGTAATCTACCTAATTAGTTTGATTTTGCTACCAAAAGGAGGATCGTAAACACTTTTAACATGTGTGTCCCTGTGACCTTCAGCTATCATTTGCTGTGTCTGAAGCTAAGGAGAAATGGAAAAGCGAGCTTGAAAATACGAAGAAAAACACCATCCCCAGGAAGGAACTGGAAGAGAGGATCCACTCTCTGCAGAAGGAGCTGGAGCTGAAGAACCAGGAGCTCCCCGCAGTCATCAGGGCCGAGCTGGCGAAGGCGCGGAGCGAGTGGAACAGAGAGAAGCAAGAAGAAATCCACAGGATTCAGGAGCAAAATGAGCAAGATTACCGGCAGTTTTTAGATGATCATCGAAATAAAATTAATGAGGTACTTGCAGCAGCTAAAGAAGACTTTTTGAAACAAAAAGCTGAACTGCTTTTTCAGAAGGAGACAGAATTACAGGCCTGTCTAGCCCAGAGTCACAGGGAGTGGACTGTGCAGGAAGCCAGGCGGGTGCAGTTCGAAATCCGGCAGTTCGAGGAGGACACACTGACCGTCCTTGACCGCCTCCTAGGGGACACTTGGAAGGAGGCGGTGCACGACTCTGAGGACAGACAGCTTTTGGAAATTCACTCGGCTTGTTCTTCAAAGTGGGTGTCTGTGCAGTACTGTGAGACTCTGAGAGCCTGCCTACGGAAAGCGCTGCGAGGCACACTCTCAGTGTGCACAGAAAATGCCAGCGCAGAATGGGAGAAGGTACGTTCCCACAGGCAGAAGGAGCTCTCGAGTGCGTCAGGACCATTGTCAAAGTTGCATATGGTATTTCTCTCCTCTCTTCATTTTATGGTTTAATAGTTGTAGGACGTGGTATTTTTACCAGTGGTTTTACAGAATGTTTTGTAGCACATCCAAAGGATTGTGTATTTTCTTGCCAAAGAAACTTTACTGCTTCACAGTACTGCAACTGTGAGGCGAGCTTTCAGACTCTAGATGTCTTTTTATTTTTA
Organism: Thryonomys swinderianus; assembly: GCA_004025085.1. NCBI lineage: Eukaryota > Metazoa > Chordata > Mammalia > Rodentia > Thryonomyidae > Thryonomys > Thryonomys swinderianus. The sequence goes on along the minus strand of PVIC010007462.1, from coordinate 27,778 downwards.
AGAAAAAAAAATTGCTATTCTCACAGAGCCTGAGATTTCAGAAGCTGAGAGTTATGCTTACTCATAGTTTTGTTTTCTGGGCCCAACCACTTCAAGAAATGTGCATCACATTAAAGTAGGATTTCTTAAAAGTTTCTGAAGAGTGTGGCACAGCCTAGTTCTTGGCCTTAGTGAACTTATGGCTTACTTAGGCAAAAAATGCCAGCTAAGTTCAGAAACGACTGGTACAGACACAAGCAAATGAGAGGCATGTTTCTCTCGTGTGAAACTCACTTCCAGACTCACTGGTGCAACCTCAGTGTGCGTGTAGCATGAATCTGCTGTGCTGTCTCAGTTCTGTAAATACTTTGCGAGACCCGCCCTTAGTGTGTGTGGAAGATCTGATAACACCCAAGTCCAGCTACCGCGGGATTAAAGGAATTAGGTATTCAGGAAGGGTCCAGAATGGTGATCAAGGTCTTGTAACCAGCCAGTTTCAACATTTGGACTTAGCAGTGGAAAAAAAATGCCAGTTTTATGAGTTTGTCTGAGAGAAGAGTTGAGATAAGAGTTAAGATCTGTGAAAAGATCCTGCTTCCAGGCCAGAACTGACCATTTGGTATTAATATCTACTGGAAAGAGTTAAAAACTAGGAGAGAAATCTGAGTTCCGGCACGTGGTGATAACTGGTTATTACTTTGGGCAAACATATATTCACCCATCTGAAAAAGGAAATATGAATCCCTGACAGATTCCTTAGAGTTGGGTAGGATGTACCTGAAACACTGTGCTTTCTGCACCTGCATGGGAAACAGCATAGAATTTTAGGCCGGGAGGCGCCTGAAAGATCATTTCATCCTAGCGGATACTTTGTCCTTGAATTCACAAAGATGTTACTGAGGAGCAGTTGCCTTTGATAGAAAAGTGACCGGCAAGATTACGTCCCATGAGCAGGTGAGAGTTAATGGGAAAATTGTGTTAATACTTTCAAATTTGCTGTCCTTCAAAGGCAGTTTCTGCTTTAAACCTCAAGCAGCTTCAACGTTGTTCTCTTGCCATTTCTGTTGCCCCTCCCACACTGAAATCTGGGTTTTCCTTCTGGACTTTCTGTCCCATAACCCCAGGGTCTTTTTTTACAGGGCTATGCAAATAGCATAAGGTCCTTTGTGTGACTTAACATGGCTAACAAGTCTATAGAGATGGAATCGCATAATCTGGCTAAGAATCTAAACTTTTACAGCTTTTGCTGGGTGGGTCAGATTCCATTGCTGAGAAAAATTGACCACACCGTCTAATCTGGCGTTTGTCATAGAAGGCGTTTGTCATTTGACCTTCTGCCATTTCTGAGCTAATGTAGCTCAGAACATCGAGGTGAAGGCACTGATTATGACTTTACGACGCACATGGCATAATGTGAGGAGTAGATTTAGAATTTACTGTTGCTGTAGCGTGTAAGTTGTTCATGGACGTGAAAAGAATAAACATTATGTATATAAAGAATTTCAATCATTAAAGTGACTGAAATGTTCAAAAGTTTTTTAAAACGGAGAGAATGCAATGAATGAAAAATAGCTAAGAAATCTCTAAATTTCTAAGAAACTGAACACCTTATCCAAATATTTTAATATAAGGGTTCACGGCGGATATGCACAGAGGCAGGATGTGGGGTTAGCTTCTGTCTCCCCAGCTATGGAAATCGAGTTAGAGCTAAGGACGATCTTGCTTTCTTTTTGTTCCGGTCACCCACGCCCGCCCGCATGGGGCGGAAACCAGGAACACCGGTGCCTCTGGGCTGGGCTCCCGTCCGTCCAGGGTGCCCTTGGCGCCTCTTCCGGGGAGTAGTTCACAGAGATCCCCGCGGAGCTTTCCGGCTGCTGTGCTGCTGTGCGCGCGTTTCTGGTCATCAGAACCGGGGCTTCTGGCATCGAGATCGTCCGCGGTGAGGGGTCGCCGTCAGCCGAGCCTCAGACTGTCTTTAACTTGAGCTCAGCTGGCCTTTCCTTCCCACAGACGTGGGTCTACGAGTACTGAGAAGTGTTGGAGTATCATTTAAGTTAAAAATTACTTGGTTACTTTCAAGGTGTAACAGGCAAAATTGGTGTTATTGCCGATAATGAGTTTGACCCCCTCACGCAAGGCAAGTGCCGTGGATTGCCAGGAATCACTCCGATTTCCTGTTGTTTGCCCCGCGGTTAGACCGCAGGAGCCTCCCTCCGGCCTCGGTTGCCTGGGGAGCGGGGCGCACCTGGCCCGCAGCCTCGCCAGCTCCCCTTAGCTTTCCGACGGGAGACGCCCACGCAGCGTGACGCGTCCGCGGTGCTTCAGGGGAGCTTTCCAAGTGGTTTCTTTTTGCATAGTTCGCGTTAAGATTCTACATAGAAATGTGTGCCGTGGTTTTGACGAGGTGTTAACTGTGAAGGTGGTTTATTTCAGAGGAACGTGGCCGTGCTCTCTGCTGACCCTGCCAGCGAGGACCCTGGCAGAGGAGGCCCCGGGGTCCCAGCGGCCCGCGCTGCGCCCTCTCCCGGACCCCACGCCCAGCCCTCGGCTTTGCCAGCAGCAGCGGCAGAAGCTGGTAATTGGGTTTTGTTTGCGTCGGTCTTTGGTGTCCACAGTCACCGTCCCAGAGGGTCACCGTGAGGACACGGAAATTCTAGATGTGCACTTCTGTGAGGGAACAAATGTGGACTCTTCCTCTGGCTCGGTGTGAACCCGCCCGCGAGCTCCGCTCTGCGCTGAGGCGACACAGATGAGCGGCTCCCGCCTCGCTGCCGTTTTCTCTCCCCGCACGAGTGCTTCTCACGACGAGGGCAGCGTGAGAGGTTTAACAGAGAGGTCTCGGTCTTCCTCCCACAGGAGGCTAGGTTAGAATTTGTGATCCACCTGCCTCAGCCTCCCAGAGTGCTGGGATTACAGGTGTGTGCCACCAGGCCCAGCTTTCCAGCCTTGTTCAGTGGAATTCTTGCCAAAGTTTACTAGACGTTTCCTACTTGATTGATGAGCTTATTTTTTAGGGCAGAGGCAGTGTGTTCAATCTCCTTTTCCAGCATGTGGCAGAGTGAATGGCAAGTACTCTGTACCCCTTGAACATCTGAAGAGTTAACACCTTAACTTTCCCTGAGTGGCTTACACTTGTCACTAAGAGGACCCCACACCTCATACTTAGAGCGTGCTTACGAGCAAGAAGGGGCTGACTTGGCCTGGTCCCGGCAGTTCCTGGGCTAGGAGTTGGCAAATCCTTTGTGTGTCTCCCCCCTTTAAGATACTGACCCCTTGCAGGCTGCTCCTGCCATGAATGCAAACACACGGGTGCAGACACACACACACACACACACACACGCACTCCTTTGCTGCTGCTTGTGTGCTGTCTCCATTGGAACAAGAAAAGAACTTAACAATGGACAGGATAGGTGATACCTATTTTCAGCCTTAGTTTGCACGAATTTCTAATTCAGTGACAGTGTTGGGCCCGTCTCAGGCAGTCCCTGCCTGCACCGAGAGGCACCTGACAGTCACTTTGCTCACTGCTCCTGTGTCCTTTCCCCTCACTTCTAGATTCTAGGTAGTTAGGGACATCTTACCGCTACTTAGATAGCAGTTCAACCTCAATTTTTGTTTTGCTTCTTACTTTACATTTATATCAGATTTAGAATAGCCTGAGAAATATATTTTCGTATGTGAAAGAGAAACATATTTTAAATGTTACTTTCCCAGGTAGTCTTGTGAATAAAATTAAACCTATAAAAGAAACTAGTTAATTATAACTAACTGTAAGCATAATATGAAAGAATTTATTTTTCTTTTTCAGTCTTTTTCCATTAAAGCAAACACATTAGTAAATTCATTAGGAAGAATTAAATCCAAAGCATATATTAGAAGAGAAAGCCCTACTGGGCATGGTAGTGGCACCTGCCAATAAACCCAGGACTTTGGAAGGCTAAGGCAGATGGATTGCAAGTTTGAGCCCAGTCTGGGCAACTTACAACTTGATGAGAACCTGACTCAAAATAAGAGAAAAAGGGCAAAGGTTGGAGCTCTGTGGAAGGGCATGGCTTTAATCCCCAGCTCCCTCCCGTGACCCTTTAGAGTCTTACCACCAGGGGGCACTATTCTCGATGGTTCAGTTCTATTCTTTCTCTCTTTCCAACAACTTCAGTATTAACTATGAAATAGTTGATGCTCGCAAGAAAAGTATATGCATGCATAGTAAGTTAGGAAAGTCTAACAACTAGGAATTCACTATCAGATTTAAGCGGGGAGCAAGACCAGTGCTGTTGGTCTGCAATTCTATCCCCATATCTTAAAACCTGAGCTAACAAATATTCTGATTTTTTTAAAGATTAGCTTTTTAACTTTTGATCAAATAGGTATATATCCTCAAACAGTTGCTTTATCTTTTGTCTAAGTATTATGAAAATTATTTACTACTCATTATATTCTTCGTCAGTTGCTTCCCCTGTGTATCATCGCATTACTGGGGTTTGTCTGTTTTTCCTGCAGAGACTGTGTGATGTGAATGCACTATGGTTATGTGTGGTCGTGTCAGTGGGCACGTGCTTGGTTTCCAGTTTTTTTTTTTTTTTTTGAGACGGGGTCTTGCTTTGTAGTCCAGGCTGGTTCTGAGCTCACTATGTAGCCCAGGCAAGCCTGGAAGTCAGCAGTCCTCCTGTCTCTGCCTCCCCAATGCTGGGATGACAGGCATGAGCTACCACGCCCGGCATTGTGGTATGTGGTATTGATTGCTGGTGGGCGTGAGTCACCACACCCAACATTGTATGTGGTTACCAGGGATCGAACTCAGGACCTTGTGCTTGCGAGGCAGGTGCTGGAACCACTGAGCTAAATCTCTGGCCCTGGTCTCCAGTTTTATACCAGTATCTTAAGTAAGAAATATTTTTGGCACCAGTGTGATTTTCATTGATCCTTCGATGCCCATAAATATAAATGGCTCCGTTTTAATGAAGCTATAAAAGCCAGGAAAGAGCCAAGAATAATTTTTTAGGATCAATGACTTCATACTAACATTTTTAGATTTTGGGTTTTTAAAAATTTTTTAAATTGAGTTTATTGGTACGTTTTGTACATACATCATTATCACATTCAACATTGAGAATTCGCACCTGTACATGACACATCTTGATTCTCATTATTTCCCTGCTCTCCCTACAACCCCCACTCCCTCTGTATACATAAGCTTTGCTTCCATTTCTTTTGCTTTGTTTTGTTTTGACCACCAAATCTTTTGATCTTAGTCCGTGACAATTTGTATTTCTGCTTTCTTATCACTTACATTTATAGTCATAATCTACCTTTTATATTTTTATCTTAATTTTCTAAAGTCTATAATATTAGTGCGCATAGCTGTGATTTATCACGAGTTTACTGTGTGCTGGTACAACACCAAGCCATTTTTAAACATTTCTCCTAGCAGCTTAAAAAGTGATTATTTAAAATTTGGAGATAATTTCAAATTCAGGGAAGTAGCAAAAATAAAAATAATTGCACCAAACACTGAAGTGCCCTTTAGATATATCCGTTGGTAACATTTTGCCACATTTTGTGCTCTTCAGTGTGTATATATGTATATTAATTTCATTATTTTTCCCCCACCACATGAGGATAAGATATGCACTGTGACCGTTCAGGTCGATTGGCCCCAGTCTGGATTTGCTAAGCGCAGGGATATATTCCCTCGTACCGTCTTAGTGTGGCGAGTCTGACGTCAGGTAAAGGCGTCGGTGTGCTGTTTGCCTCCGGGGCTGCCAGCTGAGCCAGGGGCCCTTCCGCGGCGCTTCCCTGCAGTGGAGAGCCCGCCTCCACCAGGAGGTTCAGCCCTGCGGGAACTGCGCCCACTCGTCCTGGGTCTTCACCCCTTCCCGCCGCTTCTGTCTTTTAAGGCAGTTTTTGAGGGAATATCCTGTTTCCTGCCCCGTTTTTCTCTGAACCTTTCTTGCTTCGGGCTCTCGTAGCTTCTTCCCGACTGGAGCCACACTGTGCTTCCCTGGCTGGCACGCAGCCTGGGCACACGTTTTCAGGTCCAGAAGTGCGTGCCGTCCGTTTGGCTTTTCTTAGTGAGGTCAGTGTACATCGCCTGGTTAGAAGCTTGTCTCGTCTCTTTGTTGCATCGTCACTGGGTTTTTCCTGCCCTTGCCACTCACGAGCCGGTTGGGGAGAGACTGACCAAAGACTGCCCGTGGCCCCGCGAGACTTTCTTTTAGATGCGGCATCGCTGGGGATGCCCGGCAGATCGGCCCTCGCCGAGTGGTTGTGGAATGACAGGTTCTCCAGCCCTGGCCTCCGCCTGCTTCTCCCCCTCAGCACCTGCTTCTAACGCGGAACCCTCCCGTCACCACCGCTGTGTTTGTCCAGCGCTCCGTGTGTCCATCCAGCCTACTTAGTGGTCCGTCTGCAGGCTGTGACTTTCCGAGTCCTTGTAAGCCAGCACTTTATTAGTTGGTTTAATGAACCAGAGCTCAGGTTGCCCAGACTCAGGCAGAGGAGCCCTGCGTCCTTGTGACACGGATGTATTTTCAAGGATCTTCTTTCTTCTCTACATGACAAGATATTTCAGTCTTATTTTGTACGTAACTTCTCCCAGGACTGAGGTCAGCCATTTCTTGATGATCCTTGGTTCTTTCCACTGGGGAGCGGCATTCAGTATTAACATCTGAGCATTAGGATTCACAGCACTTTTTAAAGTAAGTGGTAGTATCCAGTTCTGCATCTTTGAAAAGCAGGACTCAAAGAGGACAAGCAGCAGGGTGAGTCCCCGGGCCAGTGAGTGGAGGGGTAGGATTTGAACTCAGCCGTCCCTGTCTAAGCACCCTGGCCTTGCAGGTACACTGTGGCTCTTCGTGTCTGGTCGGCCTGTTCTCTCCCTCCCTCCTTCCTTCTTGCCTCTTTCTTCCTTTCTCTTCTTTTTCTTTTTTGCTTTCTTTCTCCCTTAAAACTCCCCCAAACTGATATAGTTTTGTCATTTAATTTTTGCAGATAAGAAAGAGACCCTTGAAGTTAAAGATGTGTGCTGTGGACAGTGCTTCCAAGAACTTGAAAAGTCAAAGCAAGAATGTCAAGACCTGAAGCGGAAGCTGGAGAAGAGCTGTAGGCATCTCCAGCATTTGGAAAGGAAGCACAAAGCCGTGGTGGAGAAGATCGGAGGTTAGCCAGCCCTTCCTCCGCTGCTGTGGCACGAGCCCTGCTCCCCGTCCGTGTGCGCCCCGCGTGTGTACCCCGTGCGCGCCCCGTTCTCCTGGGGACCAGCGCAGACGCTTTCGAGTCTTCCTGTGCTAACCTAATGACTAGTGGACTCAAGAGAGGGCAGTTTCCGTCCCGCAGAAGCTTCCCTTTGCCTCCTTTGTGTCCCGATGGGACAGGGTCGAGGCCCGAGAGCTGTCAGGCCGTGTTCTCCGGGTCTGCTGAGGCCTCATGGGCGGGTGGGTGGTTGAGGCCTTGTCTGCTGAAGGGAGAGACAGGCGCAGGCAGGCGCTGATGCGGCGGGCCAGGCTGGGCATCTCGGCGCCGCCCGGCCGCTCTTCCCGAGGGGACAGGCCTGCCATGCCTGCCACGCCCAGGGCCCCTGCTCGTGGCCCCCGGGGTCCGGCTCACATTTGGAGCGTTTCAGTAGCTGTGCGGCAGGCGGTCCAGTTGGATTTGGTCATCATTTATAATAACTTCGATCGCGCCTGCACCTTGGGGACGTGATTTGTGCGGTGATGTCTGGAGCTGACGGCTTCTGTAGTTCACAGACTTAGAAACAATTTGAGGATAAAAATAAAAGAAATAATCTGAGGAGGTCACTGCTTCCCTCTGAACACGGGCCACTGAAAGGGTCAAGGCCACACTTTATGTCAATGAATAATTTGATTTTAATTTTTGTCTTAATATAAACCTATCAGGTGCCACTGTCTTTGTGATGATGATTCCCTGGCGTTTTGAGCGTCTTCTGAGGGTGATTGGAGTGCGGGTGGCCGTGGTTCAGGACGGGCGTCCCATCCGTCACAGGGCTCGGGTGCCTGGGTCCCCACTCAGGCACACAGGCGGCGGCACCGGCTCCGTGAGGGCCTGTCAGCACGGGGCCGCCAGGCCTTGCGGGCAGGGTGCATGTTTATTGCCCCACCTCGAGTTCGTCCCGCTATTGAGAGGCTGGGCCGGTGGTTAAACGTATGTGTCTCCGACTCTGAAATTCAGGCTCCTTTCTTCCATGCCGCAGAAATCACTCGTCTTGTTTTTTAAAAGTTCAGGGATTGGAAGTCTCATATTATTTTTAGAAATGGCATGTAGTTAAGTTTAGTGTTCTTTTCGGTTTGATAGCGAGAGCTTGTTCAGTGACCATGTAGGAACCCCTGACTGTGGACCAGGGTGCACTGGGTTAAGGCAGCTCGGAGGCTTCCACAGGGCCTCAGTATGGCTGGACAGCCACACTCAGGCCTTAGCCACAGTGGGGAGCCACTTCAGACAGCGTGTGTGTGTGACCCAAAGCAAGGGAAGATGGGGTGTGTGTGGGGGTGTTGCTGCTGTTGTGCTGAGAAGGCAGACCAGGGCGTGGTCACATGAGGGCGCACAGGGACAGGCTCGGGACAGCAGCTAGAGGTAAGGCGGTCTCCTCTGCAGACCTCATGTTGGGAACATGAGGGATGGGATGATGCGGGAGAGGTTAATATACTGTGAACTCTCTTTGCAGAGGAAAATACGAAGGTTGTTGAAGAATTAATAGAAGAAAACAATGACATGAAGAACAAACTGGAAGAGTTGCAAGCCCTCTGTAAAGGACCGCCAAGGTAGACACTGTTCTAAAGCCATCTTATTTCTAAACATCATTATTACTATTTTTTTTTTTTTTTGAGACGCAGTCTTGCTTTGTAGTTCAGGCTGGCCCTGAGCTCACTATGATGCCCAGGCAAGCTGCTGCGAACTCAGCAATCCTCCTGTCTCTGCCCCCCGAGTGCTGGGATGACAGGCTGAGCCACCACGCCCAGCACTGTGGTGTGTGGTACTGATTGCTGGTGGGCGTGAGTCTCCACGCCCAGCATTCCTATACTGGGGATCGAACTCAGGACCTTGTGCTTGCGAGGCAGACACTGGAACCACTGAGCTAACCCTCTGGCCCATCATTACGTTTTTTGAGACCTTTTTATTTAACTTAACAAAAAATGTAAAAAGAAGAAAATCTCCCAAACCCTAGCCCCACAAGATATTCCATGTTAAACACTGTATTATATTACTTAAACCTCTTTATAATCACACCCCACATACACAGCGTGTTTTAAAAATGAGGTGACTATAACCCTTGAATGTAATATAGTTAATAAAGCAGGTATTTGATGATTTCTTACAATAGACTTTTCTGTAGCTTTGTAGATTTTCATTGTGTGGATATATCTTTTCTTTGCCCCTCCCCTTCCTTCCTTTTTTTGTGATACTAGGAATTGATCCCAGGGTCTTTGCACTGAGCTGCATCCTCTGCTCTTTATTTTTTATTTTGAAGCAGAGCTTCCCTAACTCCCTAAGCTGCCAGGCTGGGCTTGAACTCACGGTCCTCCCTCCTCAGCCTCCCAGGGGCCTGGGACCACAGGTTTACCCCACCACGGTTGGCTACCATTATTTATTTAAGCAACCCTAACTTTTAAGGGATTTCCATTTGCCCTTATATGCAGGGGAGATCCCTGATTAGGAAATCTTTAGCACATCAGAGCTGCTGGTACAGAATATAGGAATGTGTGTGTATTTTCCCACAGAAGCTTCTCACTGGGGGCCTCTGCCCCTGGCCTTTTTGGTTTGTCCCTAGATCACAGTCAGATGGAGCCATGGAAAGTGGTTATCGTCCCGGCAGTGAACAGGCTTTAGAAGAGCTTCGTGGGCAATATATTAAAGCTGTGAAGAAAATTAAGCGTGAGTCCCTAAAGACATTCCCAGAATTCTAGGGATGGGATGGGCTGTTTTATTACTGTGGCACATAAACTTGGAGTTTTCCAGAAACTACCTTTGATACCATTCATTGATCCTATTTCAAAGTTTTGCAGCAATGGATCATTTTGCCCTAATAGCGTGTTTCAGAAAAGGCGCCAGAGTGGAGTTATTTTTATGTTGTTGATTATCTTATTTTTGTTGCTTAAACATTTGCATAAAGTAAAAATTTAATAACCTTACATTCTGAGTTGTAGTGAGGAAAAAATGGCAAAGGAGAGTCCAGGGATTTGGCTCAAGGGGCACTGCGCCCACCTTGGAAGCACAAGGGCCTGAGTTTGATCCCTGGTACCTCAAAAAAGAAAAAGAAAATGACAAATGGGTTTTAAGTTAGCAATTGTTACTTTCTACTACAAACTTGCTGGGGACTCTGGCAGCGAAAGTAGCTCGCAGTTGATCTGTTATGCCCCGTTTTATTTCAAGTGACCGTAAACTTGTTTGCTAAGCCTTGGTCGGTTGGTATCTGGTGGCACTGGCCGCTCTGAAGGATGTTCCTCTGGTGCACGTTTTCTCGATCTGGAGTCCGTGCTCCTTTCCCATTGCCACATGTGCTAGCGTGTGTGTGCATCACCGCCCAGTCGCCAGCCTTCCTATGGGGAGTGTCTGTCTGCCTCCTTTCTAAGGAACGGCCACCGGCCTCAAATTCCACACATGAGCAGATGCCAGGATTGTATACAGGTTCTGAAACTCCTTCAGGGCCCAGAAAGAGGGCCTCTTCTCAGTTGTTGTGAGTGCTGCTGGCAGACAGTGTGCTACTACAGACACAGCAAATTGGGTTAATAATCCACTAATTAGGAAGGGAGTTTTTAAACATTTTTCATCTCAATATAACATGTGGGTGTGTGAGTGTGTGATGTTTTAGTTACATTTTAGGAAAATGACCAGAGATTTTGTGTGGGCTTGCTCTATATTTTCCCTTTCCCAACTGAAAGAAGGAAAAAGAAACCCCGCTCCTCTTCGGTGCTTTCTCGTGGGGCATCTGATGTCCAGGAGCTGACAGTGACAGAGCTGTCCTGGTGTGAAGTGGCCTCGCCCCTGAGTAGTGATGGTCTGGGCGTGGGACATAGGCCTGGGTCCAGTGCATCGGTTTGCCTTCACTGTCCGTATCTCAGACAAAGTTTTTCTGAGTTAAAAGTAAAAGAAGCATGTAAGAGCCATGAGTTACAACTCTGTATAAGTTTCGGAAGAAACCTGTGACTGTCAGCACCCTCCAGCAGTGACACTGTGTACGTATCTCTCACATAGTATTCTGTGTAGTTAGCTAGTCGAGAAAGCATTAAATGAATAAAGGAATGTGGGCTTCCATGGTGTACGAGAAGACTAAGAGTCTAGCTCATGCTGCCTCCTCCTCTTTTGTTTCCCAGTGTTGCTTTTCTCTCCAGCCTATGCATGTCTTCTTCTAACTCAGCGTCTCATACAGTTGCAATGTTTACCTTTCTGTGCCGCGTATTCTTGTCATTTCCTTGATAAAGTGCTTTGGAATGTGATGAAGTCCACCGTGGCTCCTTCCTGCCTGTGGCTTTCATCAGTCCAGAAGGACCAGCAGATTTCTTCTCTTTGATCCTACCAAGATGGTGACCCGGGACGGTCCAGATGTTCTGTGACATTTAAACGACCCGCAGACGCTCCCTGTCCCAGACGAACGTGGCCGTCTCTGTCCCGGGACCGGGGCTAACGCAGTCCTCCCGGGGCTTCCCCTGCCCGGCAGGTGACATGCTCCGCTACATCCAGGAGAGCAAGCAGCGGGCGGCGGAGATGCTGAAGGAGGAGGTCTTGCGAGAGCGTCAGGAAACCGCCCGGAGGATGCGTAAATACTATTTGATTTGCCTCCAACAGATTTTGCAGGATGATGGAAAAGAAGAAGGGTGAGTTTAGTTCAAAAGACAGTTGTCCCCGCAGCTCCGGGACAGGGTGCTGTCATTCTCTAAGCATTTTCCTTCGCCACAGAATTAGCTGCTTATCTGTGATCCGCCCTGGGATAAGATAGGTCGTGCTACCCCAACTGTTGGCAGAGCTAAGAGGAAAGCGGACCCTATGACTCAGAAGACTCATACTTTCACTTCAGCTGCTTTAATTCCCTGCTCTGGAATTCCCCACAGGGCTGAGAAAAAGATCATGAACACTGCCAGCAAACTTGCCATGATGGCGAAGTTGCTGGAAACACCGACCTGTCATCGGACCCAGAGCAGAGTGACACAGCCAGGTATGTCCAGTGAGCTCCTTGGGGTTCTCCTGTCTCTTCTTTGGTGTGAAAGAGAGCAGAAGTGTAAGAAGTGGGAGTTAATTTATAAAGTTGTGGCTGAGGGTTTTACTTGACCTGGAAATTTGCACAAAGGAGCAGAGGGTCTGCGGTTAAATAGGTAGAGTGAGCATTCCCGACACCTTCGCACTGTGGCTTCTCTCCCCAGCTGTGACAGGATGGATTTTAAGCAACAAGTGAAGAGTGAGAAAAATATGAAGTTATAGCTGGGTTTTAGTGCTTGTAATCAAAAGGTGTTAGAGATGCATCTGTGCAAATACCATGTGGAAGCTCAGTATCTGTAGTTAAGAGGCACTAATCAAAAATGTATTAAAAAAGAGGGAGGAGCCGGGCGTGGTGGCTCACACCTGTAATCCCAGCACTCAGGAGGCAGAGACAGGAGGATTGATGAGTTCGAAGCTTGCCTGGGCTACATAGTGAGCTCAGTGCCAGCCTGAACTACAAAGTGAGACCCTGTCTCAAAAAAAAAAAAAAAAAAAAAGAGGGAGGAAAAGCTTGTACAGAATAGATCAGAGTCAAGAGAAGTTCCCGGGAGAAAGAGGATGGTGTACGATTGAAGATGGGAAGCTGGAGGCCAGTTGCCAGTGACAGCCACACACAGGGGCACCAGAGCAGTGCCAGTGTGATGCTGCTGGGCCCCGGGCTCGGAGCCCCGCAGCGCCCAGGCGGAGGCCCGTCCCTGTCCCTGCTGGGTGGCGGCACCAGGAGCAGCAGCAGCAGCAGCACAGTCTGGGAGCAGGCAGGGTCTAGCGGCTAGCTGGGAGGACCTGGGAACCCCGTGCCCAGGATGCCAGCTGATAGGTTTTTCCACCCTGCAGCTCAGGCCCCCTTCCATTCCAGGGTACTTTAGGGAAGCAGACCAGACAGACACGTCATTAAGACATCTGAAGGGTTAGTACATACTCAAGAACCACCACATGTGCACAGAAGGTCACCACCGCGAAAAAAAGACCGAATGAACCACGAAACAAAACCAATAAAATGTATACCTAAGGCAGTGTAGTATTAATAGGACAAACTGTGGGACCTGGAAATATTAGAAAGTGTAGCATTCTTAGAAAAATGGCAGAGAATATCACCACAGAAACTAAAAATGTGCTAAGCCTTACTATTTTCAAGGAGATAATATAGACACTGATAACATCAGCCATCCATAGAAAAGGATTTATGTATATGTGTTGAAATTTAAGGATAACCAACAAAGAAATAGAAATGGAATATATAATCTTCAAATTAGTAAAGGGAAACTTTGGAAGAAAAATTTCAATGTAACAAGATCAGGAAAGAGGAGAAAAAAATTGGAGAAGATAATAGTATCAACAATCGCACTAAACATGAACAGGTTAAACTTACTCATTAAAAACCCACAGCAGCACTGTGGGAGGCTGAGGCAGAAAAGTTCAAGCCCAGCCTGGAAACTTAAGAGACTTAGTTTGAACCTGTCTTGAAATTAAAAAATTATAAAAAGAGCTGGGAATGTAGCTCATTGCAAAGGCCTGGGTTCAATCCCCACGGTCTACTCCCTGCCAAAAAAGCCACAGCTTTCAAATAGGGACTTAGTAAATATGGACATTTATTTTTTATAAGAATTTCTAACATGCAAAATAAAAGGGAGGTCAGTCATATGCCCGGCAAGTACAGTGCTGATATTAAATAAATTCTAAAGATAAGTGTGCTATGAAGGTAAGTGAGAGGTAGCATTAAAATGGACAGATGGTAGTTCATACTAATAATGAAACAGTATCTGTATAGAGCCTAAGTTTATTGCGGATGGGCTAATGGGAATACATGGAAAAACATGGCACACTCCTCGCACACAGGGAGCTTGGTAACGTGTCTGCCAGGAAATGGAGGTTTTGAACTTTTAGAAAACTGGAAGCAGAGATTATTCAGGAACCCACGAAACATCACTTAAATCATTTTATTTTTATGTCTCAAATAATTTTCTAAATCTGGAGCTACAGCGCACACTGACCCTGTCGGAACCAGCGCTCCCCGGGCTCCTCGGGCTCTAGCGCTGCTCCGAGACTTGCTGTCTCTGACCTCAAGCTCCGTGGCTTTTCGTTTCTAATCAGCTTTTACAGAGAGAGGGGGTGGGTGTGTGTGTGCGCGCGCGCACGCGCTGGGTTGTTGGGGTTCTTCCGGCAAGCTCACCCTTGAACGGAAACTGTGCCGCTGCCCCTGAAATATGTAACATCGCCACAGGAAGCACTGGATCCGCTGGACCGCCGTGGAGACGTTTCCGGTACCCGCAGCAGAGCTGCCGCGCTTTAGTAGCTGATACGGACCAGAGAATATTTTTACGGGTTTAGCATTTGCGCGTTTTCTTTGGGAAAAGGGTACGCACTCTGTGAGAAGACGTAGAGCCTAGGTTTATTTATTGTTTAAACGTTTGTTTTCTCCTAATGTGTGTCCCTCTGATTCTGTTTTTCTGGCTTCAGAGGCGCTGGTGGAGGTTGGAGCGTGGGAAGGAAGTGACGCGAAGCGGAGCACACCCCGCCGCGAGGAGAGGAAGCCCGTGGGCCTCCCCGCGGTCCCCAGCGCGCCGGGACGGGTTCCCACGGAGGGGCCGACCTGGACCGCGTCAGGGCGGCCGGAGGACCCGGAGCGCCTGGACATGGGCGGGGACGGGCGAGGCAGGACCCCGGACGTCCCGAGGAAGAGTGCTTCTCCAGAGTTGGCGCCACGCGGGGGCAAGCCGGGCTCTGCTCTGCCCGGGAAGAGGGCGCCCCTCGGGGCCGCACACACCCTGCTCGGGACCCGCGGAAGTGCACCCGCCCCGCGGCGCATGCCCGGGCCCGGAGAGCCAGGCTCCACGCTCGGGACCCCGGGGGCGGCGGCGGAGAAACCACCCCTGCAGGCGCACACGGACCCCTCGCTGCCGCTGCTCCAGGGCAGGGAGGACGCGGGCGACTGCAGCGGCTCGAGGGGCTGCCTCTCCGACGGCGCCACCCTGCCCTGCCGCAGCCCGGAGGCGTCCTTCTCGTGCGGGAGGCCGCGGGGGCGCCTGGGCGACCTGCGGGAGGCCATGAAGTCCCCGAAGATCTCGGCAGCGCAGAGGAACAGGCAGCTGGGGAGACTTGAGCCAGACCGAGCTCCGGACCCACCGCCGGCCGCGCCTCCGCTGCAGGGAACGGGGACGGATCGTGCGGGCCGCGGACCCCCCTGTCACCCCGGGGATTTCAGAACTCCGGGCAGTTCGGCGCCCGCTCGCGCGGGGCAGCAGCTCCCACCGTCAGTCGTGCACCTGCGCAGCCAACAGGACAGCGGCTTTGACAGCCCGTTCGCCCCGCTAGACTGACCCGCAGGATCTCAGGCTCACGGGTCCAGAAACTGACAAACGGCTTCAGACCGGAAAGACTGTGGGCTCGGCCTGCTTGGAGATGTTTTCATCTCTTATACGAGTAAAGCATTCTCATGAAACTACTTGAGATATTTATGTTGCCTTGATCTTCCAAAGGCCAGGTCAGTATGTGTAAACTGTTTTGTGTGGTGCTTGAATTTGCTAAACCATCTATTTTTATACTTTTAAATTGGCTTGCTCTTGTTATTTAAATAAAATTCCGTGTAATCTATAGACTTGTCATGAATTGTACTTCTTGATTTAGAAATGTTACATCACATGAAAATCACTTAGAAAAAGCTCCAGTATGAACTTTCCTGGCATTGTAAGACCAACCAACTCTGATTTTTTTTTTTGAGACAAGGTCTCGCTTTGTAGTTCAGGCTGGCCCTGAGCTCACTATGGAGCCCAGGCAAGCCTCGAACTCAGCAATCCTCCTGCCTCTGCCTCCCGAGTGCTGGGATGACAGGCGCAAGCCACCATGCCTGGCCAAGTCTGATTTTTGAAATTAGCCTTATTTGAAGGCTTTAGACTTAAAATAGATATACTTTTCTTAAAGATATTTACGTAAAATTTTAACCCTTGTTTTCAAAAGAGGTTTTGTAGGCTGGGTGTGGTGGCACATGTCTGCAGTCCCAGCACTGCAGAGGCTGAGGCGGGACAATGGCTATGAGTTTGAGAATACACCGGCCTATATGGTGAGTTCAAGGCCAGCCTGAATTATTGCACGGTGATGCCGTCTCAGCCTGTCTCAGCAAAGGGGTTTTGTTACAGAATTCGCAGCTGTGTCCTGGTTTCATTATTTAAAATGTTCATGTGAACTTTTCCAGTTGGTGTTTGAGTTACTTCAAGTCACCAGTTTCATCCAGAGATTTTTGTCTCTCCTGTGACTTCACATTTTTCTTTCATCTGAAATAACTTTCAGGAATTAAAATAAGCTTTTTTATGTAGTAAAAAATATGAAACAATTATTTTTCTTGCATTTTCGTGCAGATTGGCTAACTTATTAAGGTAAGTTGAAGCTAATCATTCTGAACTGAAGGATGCACTGGTACCTAAATGCCTTTGTTTCTGGATAAATTCTTTTACAGTGTCATGGAGAGGAATAAGGAAATTTTAGGGATATTCTAAGTGATTCGGCAAGCAGTTTTGGACTATGTTTCATGGACTGTAATGGAGATTACCGCAGTACCTTGTCCCTCCCAGAGCAAGGCTAACTACTGGAGGTGTAGAGAGCAAAATACATCTTCCTTCTCTGACCGCCAGATCCGAACCTTGGAAGAGAAACTTAGAGCTTGGGAAGCTCCATCAGCTTAACTGCTGAGCAGAGCTGGAGGAGCCCAGAGCTTCGCACTGGAGTTCAGTGTCTCAGATCTGTGCCGTAATCCGCACTCGGGTGATGTCAGAACAGAGGGGAGGAGCCGTGCCTGGACCTTGTGGTCACATAGGCCCCGTGCAGTAGTGTTTGCTGGGTTTCCCTCGCCAGTGCCGTGTTAGGGTTTGCGCGTGTACGAGCACAGTGGTGTTAGCGCCTTGTCTTCTTTCAGATCTTGGTCTTTCCTGGGTGAATGGGCAATGCTGGTCCTTTGAAGATGAGTTGAAAAGTGGTCTCTGCCTCTGTTATCTGGACGAGGCTGAAGGACGGCTGTTTCTTTACATGTGGACAGAATTCCCTAGGTGAAGACATGTAGTCTGTGTCTTCAGATCATAATTAAGTCTGCTGACAAAGCTATTCAAAATTTCCAGGTCTGCATTAGGTTTTGACAGGTGTTTATTTGTCTGTTTTTCTCTGTCATCTCATTTTTCCTAGTTTAACTAAATGTTCTTCCAGGTTTGATTTTTTTTCCCTCCAAAGAACTCTGGTTTTTAATTTTTCCCTATTATCTTTTGTTTCCTTTTGTGCTGATTGCCCTATCTGATTTGCTTTCTTTCCTTTCCTTCTGCTTGCTTTAGGATTAATGCACTCTTTTTATTCTAAAAGTAGAAGTTTAGATTCTCAGTGTAAAACTGTGGCTGTTTAAAACTCCGAGTGGCCTCTACATAATGTTTAAGCTCTATTTCATAATTTTTTTTTTTTTTTTTTTTTTTTTTTTTTTTTTTT